>CAEGAE010075350.1:0-14864 GCA_903067095.1 Girardinus metallicus
ACAGTCTTCTACAAGCTTTGCAAGTGGGAAAACCTGAAAAATCAACAGTGTATCAAATACTTGTTCTCCCCACTGTATATGCAATGAAAAAGCCCTGAACCAAGACACTTCAACCATTAGATGGGGTGTTTTTATCTTGGAATGCACCATTTCACTTGCTGCAAATGATATATCAAATTTAATCTTAAATCTATATTTAATTTATTTCCTCTCTTATTTAGCAGCTGGAGACGCCTGTGTGTGTGTTTTTTTATTTACTTTTTATTTTTTATTTTCTTTTGGCAAAGTAATAGCCAGCATTTTCAGCTTTATAAAGTTTTCTTTTGCATCATTCAGAAATCTGGTTCTTTTGCCCCATTCCTCTGTTTAATTATGAGAAGGGAACTTCAGGAGGCTCTGAATTCAACATTATATCATCTAAAATCAAGAGGATGAAATGGCATGAATAAGATTTCTGCATTTATTTTTTGAGATCATGAAAATGTAAGGATAATGGGTCTCCTAATTATGCAAAAAAAAAAAAACCTGCAAAGATTACCTAAACTTTCAAGCATCGGTGCTGCCAAAATGTTATGTCTTTCTTCGTATTTCCTCATTTTATTTTTCCTGAGTCATTTTCCTTTTCTTTGCTGCGTCACCTACCTGGTTACTCTGGCTCTCTGGATCATCTTTTTGCTCCTTTGCACCCATGTTCCTCTCCCTGCTGTCCGGCTCTCTCAGGTTCAGGACCTGACACTCGGTCCCAGCCCACACTCAGGGCTCGACCAACAACAGAGCAAGAACTGGTTCTGAATGGGGAGAAGGGTGAGTGTTTGTTCCACAGCTCTGCAGCTGACGTTAGTCTGTTTGTCTGTTCATTATTAACAAACACGTAAACCTGGTGGTGAAACACATGGAGACCTCTGAGAACTGGGTGGTTTTCTGAGCTAGAAAACAGAGGACTCCACTTTTGACCCAGAATGTATTTGTCACATTATGTGAAGACGAATACAAGGGTATGGTTTAATGATTGCAAATACCCTTTATTACTGTGTTAGAATAAACTGTCTTAAGTGAAGCCTTCAGTTAGATGACACGATAAGCCGTAAACAAAAAATATTAGTAACAACACAGAAACATGAAGTAAGATTACATGTTAGTTATCAAAATAAACAAAATAAGCAACACCAATTCCAGTATAAGATGTAGGCCAATGCTTGACTAAATTAATGGTTTTTTAACAAGTAATGATCATCAAGTTTAGTTTCATGTTTGTGAGAAAAAGTCTTGAGACTCAATTAGGAGTCTGGAAACAGACTCCGCCGTGGAAAACATGAAAGGTTCAGAACACACTCTGTTGGCTCTGCAAGTCATCATTACTCTTCACTCTCTCTGAGGGTTGGAGAGTTTCAGAGTCAGATGAAGGATTTTGATCAGTGTGATGCCACTCCTGTGTCAGGCCGGGAGCTGCGTGTGGTGGTAAACACCAACGACCCCGAATACGAGCACATCTACTCCATCGAGGCCCTGGATGACCCCATGGATGACACGCACTACTTCTCCACAGAGTCTGCCAATCTCACTGAAGGTATTCTACGTTTAATAAAGTTTGTAATTTGTGAGTCAAGTTTAAATTTGTGCCTTTAATTCAATTTGAGACCGTTTACCATCTCATCCTAAATGTCTTTGTTTCTGCAGCTGTGCAGCTTCAGTCATCCTGTCTCCATGACATTCAGTTTGTGTTAGGATGTGTTAGTTCTTAGAATCACTGAAATGTTGGCATGTCTTGTTTTCTGTCTCTGTAAATCTTTTCTGTCTCTGATTCCATCACCAGGCGAGGATTTTAAAACAAAAGCTGCCAAAGCCGATTCAAGCAAATCAAGCGGCACTGCTGGCTCTCTCAAAACAGCTGCCGGTCAGAAACAAGTGAAAGTTCCACCTCTGGCCGCAGACAAGACCAGATCAGTCAGGCCAAAGAGGGCTGTGCAAGAGGAAGGTAAAATAATTCATATTATTTTTCATTTTGGGGACAAATTCAGGGTTAATTTTGCTGTGCATGTCTGATGTTTGGTTCTGTTTTTATCTTGCAGTAGGTATGTTGTGGTTGTTAGTGACTTTCTAATAGTTATTCACATGAAGTAACTGATTTAGTGCATGCATCCAGGTAAAAAAAAAAAAAAACAGTATTTTTGCAAAACACTCTAATGGAAATCTCTGCCAGTTTTGATAAATGTACATACCATGCCTGCTTGTCCTAACCCCCTTGGTTTCACTGTTCTTCTGCCTCTATTCCATTTTACCAGCACTGTGCTCATCCCTCGTTCTGTTGCCGTTCATTCATGCACACTTTTTACATGTGTGTGTTCTGCAGGTCCGACAGACCTCTGTCTGCTGCCCATGGATGAGGGCAGCTGTCAGAAGTACACTCTGCGTTGGTATTTTAACAGCCAGGTTCAAGCCTGCAGACCTTTCATCTACAGCGGCTGCAAAGGAAACGACAATCGCTTCCTTCACCTGGAGGAGTGTGAGCAGGCCTGCCTCCGGGAGACCGAAGGTACACGAAGGAACAAACTATTACTAGTTAAATATTAAGGGTCAGGATCTAATTAGGGCTGTGTTTTGCAGATCCTCAACCATTACAGACGACACGGTGATTGTGGCTACTTTCTCCTCCTCCACAAGAATGTTTTTAAAGGTCATTATGTTTTAGATGTCAGTAGTTTTTGTTTATTTATTGCCTCTTTACACCCAGTGGGACTTTACATTGTTTTCAAAGGGCCAAGTTACTTCCAAGTGGATATTTAGTGAAACAGAATCATTTTTCAGTGTAATAACAAATCCCTATTTATCATTCTGACACCGAAAATTTGTCTTTGTCAATTTTTAAGACTTCACAAGCTAGTTCTCTCAATTAAACATTACCACCACTTTAAGGTGTTTTGGGACCATCAGTTCACGTACTTCACCGGCAGTAAGAATAATAGGTGCAAATTAAGCAAGGGCAAACAACTCAGCTCGCCTTACAGTGTAGAGATTCACAAGCCAAAGTTTTACAAGTAATTTAAGTTAGTTGGTATTCTTCCCACCCCCATATCTTCATTATCTTCTATTTCACATTTGGACCAGTGGATTCTGGTCTTTGTGGCCCTGATACTGTTTCACTTTTTTACCTTTCAAAAGTATTTACACCCCTTGAACATTTTGCACATTTTGTCATGTTTAAGCCTTAATCTTTAATATATTTTGTTAGGATTTTATGTAATGAATGAACACAAAGTAGTACATAATTGTAAAATGGAAAGAATATGAGGCATGGTTTTAATGTTTTGTTTTTTTTCTAAATTTAAATGTTAAAAATGCTGCATGCAGACTTGGTGTACTCTAGTTCAATCCCAGCTGCATGCTTTTTGGGGTATGTCTCTGCCAGTTTTGCTAGATGGATTTTTCTCCTCGTCCCTGTTTCCAAATTAGCTCAAGCTCAGCCAAATTGGATGTAGAGCATCCAATGTTTTTTAAATCTGGCCATACATACTCAATTGGATTTGACTCTGAGCCATTCTATCAAATAGAGATGCTCTGGCTCCATATATGGGGTTTTTTGTCTGTTGTATCAACCTTTGCCCCAATTTCCAGCCTTTTACAAGCCTTCTAAAAGCTCAATTATCTCGTATTCATCTCCTGACACTCTGACCAGCCTCCCTGTCTCCGCAGAAGAAAATTATCCTCACATTGTTTTAGGCATACAGCCACCAGTTTTTCACAAGCAATCCTATCAGTAGCAACTTTCTTTTTGCAAACGGTACTCTTCAATAGAGGACCAATTTATGGAGAGCGCTGCTAATCGTTGTCTTGTCATTATATTCTTCTACCTGAGCTTAAGGTCTCTGCAGCTCCTCCAGAGTTACCGTGTGCCTCTTGGCTGTTTCTCTGAATAATACTAGTCCAGTTAGAAACAGTTTTAGAACCTAATCCAATTTTAAACTTGCTCACAATTCATCGCTGGCATGTCTGCTGTGGTCCTTGGTCTTCATGATGCTGTTTGTTTTCTGTTGGTCACTAACAAACATCTGACACCTTCACAACTCAGCTTTATGTAATCTGAGATGAAATCACACACTGGCAAACTCTACAGGACTTGATAAAGCAATCAGCTGCACTGGGTCTACTTAAGAGAATCTGAGTAAATGGACCACACTTCTTAGATTTTAATTAAAAAAGAAAATTATTTGAAGTCTGGTTGTAACGTGGCAAAATGTTTAAAAGTTCAGCTGGAAGAATTTGCAGAGCACCATATAAACGAGGCATGATGGAGAATCCAATCGGAGAAAAGTTGTGAATTCAGGAACAAAAAGTGAAATAGGTTGAACTTTTTCTGAAACGATCAAACTACTGCAAGTGACTTTGCTGATTTTGTAGATAGACATTTGTGGGTATCATTTTTTTAAATTTGCATCCTACTTTGAAACATTTAAAGATGAGAAAAATGCAACATTTATTTTTCAACAATGAGGTTGACACAATTGAATCGCAAATATTACCCTGTGGTTTTAATTGTTTTAAGTGAAAAGTTTTTATTTCTTAAGGTTTTGTTCTGTTTAACTCCTCCCAAGAAAATTAAAAAGTTTTTTATACATTATGCCTTATTTTTGTAATTTTATCTTTGTATTGGGCTAACTAAAAGCAAAGTTATTTTATTGATTTTTCTCAATATTTTTTTTATTTAATATCCAGGGTTATTTAGAAGCAAAAGGCTTTCCACCACCTCATTTAACTTTGAAAGCTACAGATTCAGGCATTGCTACGGAAATCCACCATCAAATTGTTCCTAGGTTTAATGTTCAAAATGTACCTGGTTATTTTCAAAATACTATCCAACTTAAGTTGTATGCAGTTTTCTATTATGTTCTTGATATACTTAAGAACTCAGGTAATCACATCTCTTTAGTAATAACCATCTAGGACCAAGTTTGGAGAGCTTGTGTGCACATTCCATTTATTTTCTTCACATTTATTTTTATCGAGGGACCAATATATGAGGTTTGTCATCTGCTGTACATTGTTTATTTTTCAGAGTTTTCCAAGCATGTTCTCCGGATGCATAAGAATTTAAATTCAACCAAACTGATGCACCGACACATACTCTGTATGTAAAAAACAGATGAACAGGACCAAAACATCCTCCTGCTATTCACACCAAAATAACTACGCAAGCATGACTATATTATTCTGGGTATCGTGTTAACATCTGTTTTAAAAATGAAGTATCAAGCACAATAATTTGTTGTATATATTGGTGTGTTCATTATTTTGAGGGAAAGTTGTGTCTATTTTCATGACTGCATGTTTACCTGCCAGAGAAAAGGTGCTGCTTTTAAAGGTATTTTTATACTGTGTGTTGAAGGTGTAAGCTTGTGTTTTTGCTGGTGTTTTACTATGTATTTCTAATAAAGCAAATGTTTCAGTGGCACTGGTGTCAGTTCTGTTCATCCTCTGTTACAGATTTTTTTGAACACGTAGCAAAGTTTTACAAACAAATTGAGAATTAGGTTGAAACTGAAATCTGATGAAACGGCAATTATGACAAGATCATTTCTCAGTGGAGAATTTGAGGAGAAAGAAAGCGTGCGCGTGTAGGAGTGTGACTTATTAGTCGTAATTTCATCAGCAGATTTTATTAATGAGAAGATTTTACGCCTGTCAGCCACGACTCCTCCTCCTGTGTTTGTCTTTGCTCTCTGCCCTCGCCTGATTTCCCCTGGTTCATGACACACTCGCTCCATATATGCTTCATCTGACTTCATCAGACCTCATGCAACTTTATCAACTCCTTCACCTCAGCCTGAATTTATTTCTTATCTAAGTCATCTCATCAGGTGCAGGCGGTGGTTATATTGGGTAGGACAGGACTGCGGTGCAGGGAGAGAGATGTTACATGTCAGGATGAAGAGGTGGAAAAGCCTCCAAACACGAATGAAAAGATTGAGTTAAAAAGGTCTGAGAACTGTGGGAATGTGTGGGATGGCAAATATTTGCACTTTGCAACATTGTTTTTTTGTTTGTTTATTTTCATGGGTTTTTTTTTGTTGTTTTTTTTTTTTTTGGTTTTACTGTAAAGGGACCTATTATGTTTCCTTTTCAACAAGTTACAACAGGTCTTATAGCCATACAAAAAGTGTTCACTGCATTCTCAGATAATTAGATTTCCCCTTTCATGTTTTGCCTGCTTGGAGCTCCTTTCAGAATGAGCTGTTTCAGGGCCTCTTGACACTTTAAATCCAAATAAGCTGCTGCTTAACGTAATGAGGCAGTGGCTGTCAATTGTGACTTAATAGTCAGGAGGTGGTGGAAACAGTTTTCCAGACACCAAAAATTATAGACTTAATTCAATAAAGCAGCTGGATGTTGGGGGTTTTTTTAGCACTCTGACTGTTTCTAGAACCGGCAGAGACCCAAGTTAAAGTACTAAACCATGCAAAAAATTGAATCTTGTGTACTGGGTTCCCTTTAAAATAGAGGCGTCCATTTCAGTCCATATGGGCCAATGTTTGGGGGATTTTTTTCTTGAAACGACATACCTGAATGAGATGCCTGAATTTTCTCCTTATCATGTTTACAGAGTCCTAAAAGTTTCTAGTCACCATCCCTCAAAGGCTGGACCGTACCCCTGCTGTAGAGGCCAAATTTACACAAATGGTCCAATTTAACAAAATGCTAAATGATAATAAGAGAATGCAATGGGATCTTAAGTGTTTCATTCAGTGTTTTATTATCTGAGAACTTACTCTATAATCATAGAGTAGGCATTTCTTTCAATTCTTTTACTAGAAAATAGATGTCGATGGATAGTTATCCCTAAGCAACAGGGCCTGAAACTATTATTTTCTTCTTGTGGAAATATGTAAAATAAGAAACACTGGTGTCAACCCTGAATTACGGATGATTAGTAAAGATTTCATTTCTTCTTGTGTAGATATTTTGTCTTGGCAAACAAGGCGTTGATTGTCTCCAGATGGCTGCCACAAAGCTCTTGACGAGAACAAATTGCAGAACACTCCTCCTGGTTTGTCATCTCTTCTTCATTGCTTTTACAATCAAAAGCTTTCATGTGTACTTACTGCCAGATCTGGACCTGTTAGTAATTGCTTTAAGTTTCTTCCCGTGGTTTTCCATACAGTGGAATGGCAGAGTTTCAGTTCTTCTGAGATCTCTTTAAATCCCTTCCCAGACTGATAAGCTGCTACAGTTCTCTTTGTGAAAGGCCCGGATATCTCTTTAGATCCTAGCGAGGTGTTCACTCGCGCTTTAAAAGTCATACACCAAGCGAAATGTGTTATGATTAAATGGGGAAAACCTCCATCAAAACGCTGAGTAATGATCCTTTAATCATGTCCACCTGTGTGTAACCTTAGTCATTTTACAATAAGTTGTCCTAATTTCCTCAGCAAAACTGGCATCCTTTAAATAGAAAATGTATGAAAGGGATGTTCTCTTATTGTATTTGCTTATTTATCTGACTTGAATTTTTCAGGTTTAAGAGGATATTGTATATTCATGTGATTTAAATGTTATATAACCACACAGGCCATCCTCTTTTTTTTTTCCTTCAAAATCGTTTATTGTGCAGCATGTTATAAGTGCAGGGTAAGCATTTCAATTTACCTTTTACCCAATGTTTTATAATGACTTTTATGTTTCAAAGCACCAGCATCCTACAACAACACACCTCCAGCCCTCATCTACTAAAGCTTCATCAAGCTGACGTTTAGATTTGCTGCAATGAAAAGAAAATGAGAAGATACTGCATGTTTAAATTTGCACATAATCTTACGTCTCACTTTATTTTGGTCTGTAAATCTCCCCATATATGCTTTCTGCCGTGTATTTCTGTCCGTCTCTTTGTACGTATGTATGTGTGAGATTGTTCGCTGGTACAGATACATTTCACATGTTCTAAAAATAGCAGCCATCACTGATTTCAGCAGCCGTAACAGCCGGCTTTATGCAATCCACTAAAGCCTTTTGAGCTGTCTCACAAGTCTTTAAAAGGACATATAAAATGGTAGGTGCATGTCTGCGTCTATATAAACACTTGGGTGGGATGGTGTGTGTAGAAGACTGATTACTAATGTGTGTCTCTGTGGATAGGAAGGGTGGGAAGTAATTTGGTTTACACTTTTCCACCTCTAGGAAGGGCTTTCACTGTGACATGCACAGCCATGACATTATTGTGTCCTCCACATACTAATACTGCTCTTGATGCAACTTCATGACATAATTTTGTGTCACTGCATAAAATTGCTAATTTGTATTGATGGTTGTTTGTTCTAAAACGGTGAGATAAAAGTTTGATAGCATGATACCATACAGTGAAGGTTTCTGCAGATTTTCTCTGATCAAATTTCATACTCTTCTTAGCTCTGACCAGATTTCTTGATTAGAAAAAAATGTAAAAAAAATTACTGTATTGAGATCAGGGTTTAAGTGTGGAATCTTAAAATACTGGTGGATGAATGGACAGTAAGACTAAGGCTTTTAGGATTTACAAAGACATCTGGAAATACAAATATTTTCCAAAGTTTTCTGGCTTGGAAAAATCAAGTTCCAAACATTCGACACAAGTTTTGACTTGGACCAAATTTTCTCCCCAAAACATCTTCAATCAAGACAAGTTAAGACTCCATTCTGGTGTGAGCTTGCTTCCTACAGAGGCCTTTGCCCCCAGCCAGACTGGCAACTTTTTAAACATATTTGCATGCAGTTTTCATCCACCTACTCTCTCAGCTGACATGGTGAGACTGCATATTCACCACATGCTGTTATTAGCAGGGGAGTGATAATCTACAGAAATATCTTTTTGGGGGGTGACAAAAGTAACAGCGGCATATTGAACTGGCAAGTTTAAACTTTATCAAAATGCTTTGTACAATTATGTGCACTCATAATTCACTGTTAGTGGCCATAATGTTATGTCTGCAAGAGGTATCTAAACTGACTATAAAGGTAGTAATTTTAATTTATAGTAAAACCCTTTCAAAACTACATAATTCCAGTTTACAATTTTGCACTAATTTGTGTTGGTCAATCACATAGAATCCACTAAAAATACATTGAAGTTTGTAGTGTAATGTGCAAAAATAGAGGAACATTTAAGGAGTCAGAACACTTCATTGAAAATCACTGAAAGATGAAATATAACAAGAAATAAGTAGGAGTTTACTTATTTTTGACGCACATTGGCTGCGATCTACCTCAGTCCTTCTGCACGTGTGCAGCAGTTCTTGTAGAGAACAATCACGCACATGCTGTGAGGACAATAGTCTCTCCTTCTGCCTGTATGGGGCCAGAGCTGCTCTTCACACTCTTTCTTGGATACAAACTATGCAGAAACACGTCTAGGAGTTGTTCATTTTTTCCTCTTCAGTGACCTTGACTGTTAAAGCCCCCGGGGTCTTGAGTTGGCACAGAGCTGCGTTGGTAGAAGCTCGCCAACAGAGAGGAGCAAGCCAACTTATCCCTCTCTCCATCACTCCTCTCACTCTAACTCTTGCTCTTTTTTTGCCACCCACTTCCATCCACAAGTACAAAGGCTGTTGCCATAGCGATGAAACATGTCAGAATGTGCTCCGTCTCACTTTTATCCATTTTCAGATGGTCCATATTACTTATGTCTTGTGTTGAGTCAGACGCGTACAAATACTGCTCATCTTCAAAAAGTGCAGGAAGTGGTTGTGTTTGAGTTCAGTTCAGGTAGTTTGACACTCGGGTCGTCTCCACTGTCTAACACCCTTGTCCTTTATGGGTTCGGGGATGCTGCTGCCTATCTCCAGCGAACATTTCGGGCATGAGGCAGAGGTCACCCTGGACAGGTTGCCAGGCCATCGCAGGGCAACACAGAGACAGACAGGACAAACAACCATGCACATCCACAGGAGAATTTAGAGAGACCAATTAACCTGTCATGTTTCTGAACTGTGGGATGAAGCGACTGTGGGTTCGAATCCCAGGTCGGGAAACTTCTTTCTGCAAGGCAACAGTGCTACCAACTGCGCCACTGTGCAGCCCCGAATCAGAATTATTAAGAATAATTATTATTAAGTCTCGAATTAATCAATGTTCAGTTTTTGTTAGTCAAAGGAAACTCTAAGCAGGTGTGTTTTTCACTATGATTTAAAGAAACTTAATGTTTCAGCTGCTTTGCAGTTTTCTGAAGGTTAGCTCCAGATTAGAGGAGCATTAGAATTGAACGATGCTTCTCTGTGTTTGATTTGGAGAACCAGAAATCCTGAAAACCAGAAAAAATAGAATGACTTTCAATCCCCCTCGTTAGTACTTTTACACATTATTGTTGCCTATTAATTTAAAGCAGCAAAGTGGATTATGTTAAATTAATTATTTTGTTAAAATAGGTTATTCTAGCAAGAAGTCAATACATTGTTTGTGGTCTGTGGAGTTTTTGCACTGTGGATCTCAAAGGTCAGCAAACCTCAGTTAAAATGGTAAATGAAATATAAAAATTGTTGTAATAACTTTTATTTACAAGTGTTCACTCCTTCAAACCAAAACTTCACTAAAGCACCTCTTGAGTTCACATCTACCATCAATTACAACAATTTCTGTTAACCGGTATTAAAGCTCATTTACTCCGGCAAGATTTTTCTGATTGTTTTTCCTGTTTGTAGAGAACAAAAATGTTAAACAGAGAGACCACAATGAATAGAAAGGATCTCATTGTTCAAATCTGTCAGTCAGTGGAAGAGTACAACAAATACATTGTCCATGGTCTACAGCTGCTTGTCAAAGCAGCACTGAGGGGAGCTGGTGCCTATCTCCTGGGATGCACCATGGAAAGGACACCAGTTCATCACAAAGGAAACACAGAGATACACAAACAATACGCGCACACTCATGCCTAAGTGTTATTTCAAGAGACCAAATGAATAGCCGTCAGGTTTTTGGACTGAGGGAGGAACCTGCTCAGGATCTTCTGCATGAGAATAAAATTAACAGTTCGATCAATAACAGGTTCTGATCCTGAAGCAGCAAACCAGGCCCACTTCACACCACCGCCACCAGGCGTGCTGTCGATAATGATGCTTTGTTTTTCCAAAATATTTTTGCTAAATTCTTGGGGATTATTTCACTCCAAATATGAGACAAGTCTCGGTGTCCTTTTATGTCAGCACTATGTCAACCATTCTCTTTCTTATTGTTGAATCATAAACATTAACATTGAATGAGGCAAGCAAGACCTACAGTACTTTTGATTTTGCTTAATCCTTTACGCAAAAAGGATCTTCTTTGGATGGCTGATTAATAGAATATTAGAATATATTTTTGGCTGACCACTCTTGGAGCATATCATTACTGTTCCATGTTTTCCCCATATGTAGATAGCAGGTCTTATTTTAATCTGCTATTAAAGGTTTTTGATGATTTGGTGTGCCAAAAATAAATAAAAAAATACGGCAAACATTTTGAACATTATTGAGCTTGTATGTATACTTTTAATCTTGTGAGAATTGCAAAAAATCCACAGTAAATTCAAAGTTGTCGGCACGCATTTTTTTAAGTTAGTTCACTTATTAAAGTTGTATTCTTAATAATCATTCCTCAGCCACTAAAGCAGCTGATCAAATGCATTATTATAAGCCTAAAATTAGTATCTGGTTAATCATGAAGATGAGTGTATCTAAACATCTGACTGGCGCTGTCCTTTTGTGTGATGAGAAAAGTTTGATAAATGAATAAAAACATGCACTTCAGTGACAGAGCTCACTGCTCACAGCAGGTTTATTTAATGCTGTGACCCCTTGTTTGATCCTTCTTTTATCTCCGCAGGTTTCAAGGTACAGACTGAACATCAGAGGTTCTTTCTTCCCTATAAGTCCTTTACTTGAGGACCTTCACTTTGCTAGTCTAGGCATTTATTTGGTGTATAGATCTTAGGTTACCCTCTGCTGCTCTTGGCTTTACTGACAACTTTCACAGAAAACATTTTAACGTAGGAACAGGAACTGCACACAGTCTTGTCTTTGTTCACATATTGATTTATTGATAAGTCCCAAACCCTCAAATACAGTCCATGAAAGAGCAGATGATGATGATTGCACAGATTCAAACCTATAAGAATAATGTAAGATCTTCAATTAAACTGTCTAGTGTGTTTTTGGATTGTGGGAAAACTGGGAAACTCAGGGAAAAAAAACTAATTATGCATGAAGACAGCATCCATATTAATGTGTGACAAATTTGTGCTTAATGATTTGATCTGAATTTGAGAAAAAAAAATGCTAACTGAAGGTCAGACAGGAATACTGTCACTTTGTCTCTAACGTACTGACAGTCCTCACTTTTTTGTCTTCTCTCCAGTTGATCTTTAGCATGGCAAAAGAGCAACCAAGGTGTTGTTTACTCTGTTAAATCATCCTCTCCCAGATGACTCAGCCTTTTTTTTTTCTCTGTCACAGCTGTGATGAGCTTGGAGCATCTGTGTGCCAAAGTGCCTCAGCATTATTCCAAAGGTTCCCTTGGGAAACCTCAGCGTTTCAAAATTTCTCATCTCTTCCTGCTGTTATTCAGGTGACCATTTTCTACTTTGGCTCTGGTTCAAGCTTCTTGATGGTCTGATATGTTTTTTGTAGATTTTGAGCACCCTCTTTCCATTAATCTCCCCTTCCCATCTTTTACTTCCCTCTTTCATCTCTCTCCCCTCCAGTGAACCACTTTCCTGAATTGACTCAAAGCAAATCTGTAATCTATAATTTTGCAGCTGACTAGGAAGCAAAGAGTGTCAGAAAATGTTAGTCAGCGAGACAGTTGGGGAGATAGAAATATGATAAGATCTTATGAGGCATTAGCTAGGAATTGATGCAGCACCCTGACCTACCTACCTAGGGCAAGATGCATCTTAAAATCCTCTATTATTCTTGCAAAGTGCGTGAACTTTTTAAATTTAACATGTTATATGGCAACCATTTGATCAAAAAGGGCTAAAAATGCGCCTCGAAAGAATTGCTTTTACACACAGTAGTTGAGCTGGGCAGTGTGCATGTAGAGTCTGGAAACAAGAAAACTGAAATTTACATTTACATATTTAATATGTTGATTATATTTTCTTTTAAATAAATTTGTTACTCAATAAGACATATCAATTGTAACTGCAAAATCTTTTAAGAAGAAGAAATAACAAAATGCTGTGAACCATTATTCACCATGTTTTAATTTCATTAATGTTCATGTGTCATTTCCAATCAGGTTAATTGAAGTGCTTTATAGGAAAACAGACAAAGTCACAAAGATATAATGAAAGAATAATCCTTTACGGAAAATTAATGGGTGATATGTCCTTCTTGATTTAAATGAGTTTACAATTTCTGCACATCTCAGATTTTCAGGGCGTATCAGAGCACATGGCTGGCTGCTTACATACTTTTTGGGTTTTAGCCTAATTCTCTCTTGCACTGAGTATAATTGAGCACTGATCTTTAACCCTGCAATTTGTTGCTACAAATAATCACTTTCAACTCTTCTGAATTAAATTGAAATTCCAAACCATCTACT
Organism: Girardinus metallicus; assembly: GCA_903067095.1. Taxonomy (NCBI): domain Eukaryota; kingdom Metazoa; phylum Chordata; class Actinopteri; order Cyprinodontiformes; family Poeciliidae; genus Girardinus; species Girardinus metallicus. The sequence continues at coordinate 13,540 of CAEGAE010075350.1, forward strand.
GTTACCATTGTGAGATTTTCCTGTGTCTGTGTAGCTTGTATTCCTTCCAGTTGAGCTGGTGATTCTCTACCGGAGGGCAGAGCCGAGCAAGCTGCAGCTGGCGCACCTGATTTCCGTCAGACTTATCAAGCAGTCAGGATTTAAGGAGCTGCCAGACGGCTGTGATAGTTCCAAGTCAAATTACTTCTGAGATCTTACTTTGTGTACTAACTGGGTGTCGCTGTCTTCCAGAAGAAATCGTGTCCTCACTCATACTCACCTTGACTACCTGCCACACAGTGCTGTCTCTCAAGCCAATGTCTTCTACCTTGCCTTGAAGTACAGTGATAAACATTTTCCTCCAAATTATAAATACTCATCTATTTCAATGCAGTACTCAACTCTTAGTGCCTGTCTGGAGCAAGAAGTTAAGACATCGTAAAGTTAAGTACTAACATTTCTTATTTTTATTGAAAAGATAAATTAATTCTGTTGCATTTCTGATAACTTTAACTGTATTTGTATCAAAAATGTGCCTTAAATCATGTCATCAGATTTTAAGAACAAGTTTACTGAGTAGCTAACTGTGGTGTTGTGGTGACAACAAAATATACTTAACTCCTCAAACCTTGGTGCTCAGTTATACCAGTAGTGCAAGTCCAGTCCCATTGAGACAGGCTCGGTTTGTTGATTAATTTCGACCTTGTCAGAGATATCTGAATGTAGCTGGACCTCACATTCCTGCTCCTTTTTTAATGGTTTATCAGCTTATATCTCTGTCTCACTTCTGTATTATTTCGCCGCAACGTCTGAAACTAGATAATGTTTAATATAACTCCGTATTCCCTTAATCGCTATTTGCGTTGTTGTTCCGTGCTCTTGGGATCGCTGCCTGAATTAATAATTCTCTCTCTACCTGCTACCTAGCCTCATACAACCACTACTGCTTCCTTTGTAATTGCCTATTGATTGACTAAAATGTGGCCAGCTTTAAAAGCTCCCTCTGAACAAAAATTGTGACAATGCTACATTTCAACATCGTAACACCGATAAAGGTGTGACAGTGACTGACGTTTATTTACCATTTATTCGAAGTGGAGGTTGTGAGGAAGGACAGGAAATTATATCCGTCTCGTCTGTGCGGATGGATGTGTGTGTTAGCTGTCTGAAAGGATGTATCAGTTTGGATAACTGAGGTCTTGTCCTGATTTAGTACATATCGTCTGGCAGGTTTCAAGCGATATCTCCACCCTGGATCAAATGACAACCTCAACTTCTATAAAACGTTGCAAACGACATTGATAGTGGCCTGCTACGATAACAGCTCAGTATATATATATATATAT
>CAEGAE010075351.1:0-26630 GCA_903067095.1 Girardinus metallicus
AACAGAACCAGCACTGTGGTTCTCCCACAGTCCGTATTTATATGGATATCATTGAACACTTTGACTAGGCCAGTCTCTGTGCTGTGGTGAGCACGAAAACCAGACTGGAAGGAGTCAAAGAGGTTGGTTATCGTTAGGAAGTTATTTAATTGTTTAAAAACAGCTTTTTCAATAACTTTGCTGATGAATGGGAGGTTGGAAATCGGCCTGTAATTCTGCAGTAGTGATTTGTCCAGGTTGTTCTTTTTTATCAGTGGTTTGATAACTGCTGTTTTCAAAGCCTGGGGGACTTAAACACATGGATTAACCATTCAGGTTTAATCCATGTGTTTAAAAACTTAAACAATACATTCTATGGCAACACAAAGATCCATTTCAAAAGATTTGAATTAAATTCACACTATTGTTGAAATTGAAAATTATCTTCATTTTCTGGAAATGAAAATGTTATTTTTTTTTTTATTTTTTTTTTATAATATTTGTGACCATAAAATGTAATAATTGTAAATATGACTGGACATAAACTGGAACTTAAGATCCACTTCTTAATGCTGAATAAGAAAGATCTGGATTTAAAAAGTGGTTTGAAGACACTACCTGTGTTTCTATTACAAACTTTGTTGATATTTTACTAAAGTAAAGAGAAAAAAAACTAATTTTCACAATTGCGTTGTTTCTATTAAAATAGAAATGCATTTAAAATCATAGATGAATAAGATCGATCAGTTAATAAGTTGCTAAAAGAGAACATGGCACCACCATCCTCCTACCACTTCCTGTCATCTTCTTCCTCATTTCTGCCAGTGGTAACATCCGGGTGTTGATCACATGACTCTGAGGTGTGATGCAGTTTTGCAAAATACACAAAAAATCCGTCATCCTTGTGGCAAAACTTTAATTTTTTTTTTTCCAAAATTACCATGTTTTCATTAAGTAAATTTATTTTCTAAATGTCAAATTGCGCAACATTAATTTTAATGAAAATTGTACTTAAAATACACAATCTTATTTAAGCGCTGCTGGACGGCTGCAGTGATTAAATGCTTCTACAGCGCTTTTCCTAAATGTGTGAAGGTGAAATCGACTTCAGGGTCAGAGGTCAGCAAGCCTCTGTTGATCCACAGGAGACTCTTCCTCTGCTCCTCTGATATGCTCTTCTGACGCAAATGCCATCTAAATTTCTGGCATACAACTGTGTTGCTTTTCCTCTTTAGTGGCCTCCAGTTGTGAGGTTAATGATTTAACGAGGGAGACCTTCTGAGAAACAGACTCATTTCCAGAATGGAGCTGGAATTTCAGCCACTGGTGTGTAGTCACTTCCCCTAATTGCTTCCTGAACTTTGCCCCTGAGGTTTACCCTGCCCCGTCTTGTCCTGATGAGGCACAATGACAGACGTGGATGGAAAATGGAAGGCTTGGTGTGTGTGTGGGTGTGATTCTTCTGGACTGGGCCAGCTGGTAGCAAAGCCAAATGTACCTCATTTACTTTTGACCTATGCTCCTCCATCACTCCCTCAGAAGCAAGGCCGCTCCTGAACCGTTTCCCCGAAATTATCCCCACAGGCAAACTGTCGTGTCGTAATGGCGTCTCAACGAGGCCAAAAGTTCCCACATTGATTCCTGGATTTCCCAATTCTTGGGAATCAGGGAAGAGGACGTAATACCTCTGAGAACAGAAGCTTAGCCAGATTTTCACTCACCAAACAATCTTTTCTCCCTAAAATTGTGACGGTCTGTCGGCCAGCATGCAGAGAGGCTTTTTTTCCTGAACCACATTTTTGCTCTTTTGCTCTGCAAGCATAGAATTTAATTTATTAATATTATTAATTCTGGCTTCGACGTACACAAACTGAATCAAACTTTGTTTTCAGAGGAGGTGAAAATTTATTACTGATTAGATTTTTACTACTCTACCTCAATGCATCGATTAAAATCCCCTACATTCATTTTTTTGGGGAATTTTTCTGCCATGATTCGAGAGCACACATTTCCAGTTTGAAAGCAAGATTTTATGTCTTTCTTCTCAAAATGCTTGTAGTCAAAACTTCTGCTCTCTTTCAAATATTCACTGTGCTTTCTCAAACCTTTGTGTTTGTCTCTGCTCGCTTGTGAATCGTTTTCTGCTCGCTTGGAACAAAAAAGCACCGTCGCCAGGCAACCTCTCAGCCAATAGAATAAAAGTTTTATAGTAGGTGCGTTTGTTTCCTTCTAGCGGGTGTGCCTGTGTGGCTGCTATCTATTGCAGCAACCTGCGCCTCCCACTGGATGTAGGGAGAAACAACGACCTCAGCTTTCTGCTCCGTGTTACACTAAATATCCGCAAGCAGTGCTACTGATCGCTAACAGCTACTGATCTTAGGCGGGAGTTTGTTCACCCAACCAAAGAAAATGGATCCACAGATCCAGTTGGTTCAGTTAACCGTCTTGCAGTTACTCAATATGAATTACATGGTAATGTATGACAACTGAGACTACCTGGCAATCTGAAAATGTTGCCTCACTTATTGTAATTTTATTGATCATTTTTATTTAATCTTTTCTGTCTTGATACCTAAGTATGTGTCAAACTCGAGGCCCATGTGCCAAACGAGGCCTGCTTAGCTTTTTACGTGGCCTTTTAGTCTCCAAATTATATCAATAAGTCACTCCAATTTTCCACAAATCTGCAAAATTCACACAAAATCTACAGATTCCCACATTTGTTTATGATTTTTGCTGCACATTTTTTTTAAAAATGGCCAAAAAACGTTGGTCAGCCTTACTTGATGTCAAGTTATAGTCCGTGATCGATGAGGCGATTCATGAAAAGTCACATGTAGCATCATACATTAGCGCAAATATCATAACAATTCTTTTCAAATATCTCTGAATTAGCACCAAAAAATCACAAAAACAATCACAAGAAATCCTTAATGAACTGAAAAGATGTTCAATATTATTAAGTTTAAGAAACAGCTATTGATTGATATTTTAGCAGTTTAGTGGGTTTTATCAATGCATTGTGGCACAACCGGCCCTTTAAGAACATTCAGATTTTTGATCTGGCCCAAATTGAAAATGAGTTTGAGAAAAGCGCAGCCAGAAGAATTGGCTGACCAGATCAGGTTTTTATTTATTCTTTCTTGAACTGCATCTGCAAAAAGAAAAAGAAATTTATTTTTGTGCAACCATGACATAATTTCCTCAGACTGAACTTCAAAGTCTTTTTCTTCGTTACACGTTTTATGTTTTCTTCTTTTGGGATCATAAAACCGAGGGCGTTTTTATGGTCTGCATATGGTTAAGATGCACGGTCAACACTTTTTCCCTGATATCATCCAGGAGATTCCAGCTTGGGATTTCTTTTCAGTAGATTTAAATCCTTTATCCTCTGCTTTTTCCTCTATCCCTGCACGTCTTTCTCCCCAGATTTTCTTCCCCACCTGGAAAAACAGAAGGCAATGAAACCAGATACAGGCCAGAAAGTGGGTGCTTGCAGGCCGGTGTGCTGTCCTGCTAATAGAGATGGATGTGGGCTAAGAATTGTCTCCAGGACGGTCTGAACGGCGCAACACAGAGGCAGAGAGGGGAGATCCATTTCTCCCACTCCTCCCCCGTCTTTTACAGCCGTCCTGTAACGAGCAGGCGGGGCTGAGACTTCACGATTTGATTTGAGGAGACCGCGAGATGGAGCCCTGCAGAGAGAATGGAGTGGTGAGGAGAGAAGGAGGGGAGAGTGGAGGAATGACATGCTGACATTAGAGGAAGATGGATGATAAGAGAGCAGGGAGAGAGAGCTGAAGGATCCAAAGAGGTATAATGCAAAAGAAAAACACAAAGATGAAGAAAGATAGCGAGCATGACTGCAGTCAAGCAACTTGTTTATGTTTTTAGTGCATTCTTTAAATGTCAACATCATGTTTCTGAGGTTTCTTTTTCGTCAAAGCCTTCTGGATGTTTTGATGCGACAAAAACAAACCTGTTGCCATAATAAAATAAGATCTTTTTATGTTTATTGGATTCCAGACATATTTTCAGAGGTTAAAATGCCACGTTATTTCAAGCTTGAGTAGATGGCATGGTACAGTTACAATCATTCATATCTCTTTAACCTGAAATACTGGTCACATAATCAGATCAACGATACAGCTGACCAAAAACATTCGCCAGGAATATTAAATCTGCTCACTTGTCTAATCCTGACAGAAATAAATAGTTTCTGAACATGGTTTTAGTTTTTCCTTCTGAATCCCAGTACAAACGAAAACAATCATGGAGCATTTTTGTAAACAATTAAGAAAAATATCCACAAGACAGAATGCAGCACCAAAAAAAATGGTGTAGTAGGTATGCCTGGCCTTTAGGTGGCACTGTAAAACTGCCAGAGGACAATACAAAAGACACAAAATGGTGCCAGTGAGGCTCACATGGGAGAGACATGGAACTACGATGTCATAGTTTTAAAAAGACTGCCTCCATTGGCCATATAGTTGAACAATTTAACATTTCTAAAATAAATTTGCTAAATAGAAATGCCAATTTTTGAAAATTCACGTTTTTTGATTAAAAAGATTTGACGCTAGTATGAGGCGTTGTTTGTTTGTTTGCAAAACTGAAATGGAAACACTTTTGTTTTTCCATCACATGATCACCAACTGGACGTGGCGCAAACCACGAAGAAGAAGACGACAGGAAGTAGTTGGAGGATTGTGGTGAACAAACTTATTCAAGTGTGAATTTCTCAACTGGAAACAAATTTTTTCTCTACATTTGCAGAATGTTGACAATGTTTCAAAAATGATTGTTTCTGGCCCACACACAACAACACATGCGTATGGATTCACAACCTAAAGGAGAAAAGACTTCTTTTATTCCTTTCTGTTGGTAGATTCACATCCCTCTGTCTGCCTGAACAGGAATGAGTCAATCACCAACAGAAACCTTGTCTCCAGTAAAACATCATCTTTGTTTGCTGCCAGTGGCTCATCCTTGTTGTTTTGATGCCTTTTACTTGCCCAGTTTTCTAATATTACGTTAATGAAGATAATGATGAATAACACACTATTTACTGTGTTTATTTCAGCTGCTTTATATGTGCAGGAGTTAAAAAAAAAAAAAAAACACATCAGACACAATAAATCAGCTAATAAAACTGTCCCCTGGCTCTTAGTGCTGCCTTAAATGCGTATTGAAGGCAACGCGGCCTTGAAAGCAGTGGACCGCTTCCTTTGCTAGACTCCTTTTATAGATCGAGTTGGAGAGTGTTTCTGTGTGTGACACACTTGAAAGCATTTGATAAGAGGAAGACAAACTTTAATCGAAACTGGCACACGAGTTAAAAACACAGCCGTCCAAAACAACTTCCTGTTTTTAACCACCATCAGACTCTGATGCAGCGGTGTCAAACCCGTTTTCGTTTTGGGTCACATTAGCGTCACAAAAGCTCTGAAAGGGCCGAAATATAGCATTTAACCCGTTAAACAAGCGGTTAGAAGTTCTTCTTCAAATTAAATCATATTTAGCAGATTTTCACATTGATCAATCCCTGCAAGATTACATTTTTTTTGTAATTTTTTTTTTGCAATAAATTGCTGATTTAAAAATATTTGCAGGAAATTTTGCAATATTTGGCAAATGTGACCTTTTATTAACCCGTAAATAATCAAACTCTAACTTGACATCGAGAAGTAAAATGTACTGCCACCTGCAGGTTGGAGTTGGCGTCACTTTGAACCAATGTTCTTGACCATTTCTCTGGAAAACTCACAACTATGCATTATCACGAAGAAATTACGCAATTTGTTGATTTTGTGTGAATTTCCACAATTTTAGTAAATCTAGAAGTATTGACAAAGAAAAGCCACTTTGATTTAATTAATAAAATTTAAGCACACAACTGCTATCTTGAAGGTTTAATTGATGCATAAATCTGGAGTCTAGAGGGCCACACAAAAAGCTACGGCGGGCCGGATTTGGCCCCCCAGCCTTGTGTTTGACACATGTACTCAACAAGCTTCTATCTGAGCTAGAAAAAGAAAATATGAACTGCATTGTGCATTATTATCAGAATTACGCTGCCAAAAATGGCTTCAAACAACCCCTTTATATGTGTAGTTTTTTTGGAATTATTTTGTAATTAAAATATGTAATTATTTTATTAAGGGAATTTAACTCTTATGTGAACAAATTGCCACAAAAACAAAGTTTCAAAAGTAAAAAATTTTCTCCACCTTTACAATATCTGACACATTCCACCTCTTCTAAGATGTCTTCATAAACAATATCACAAGCATAATCTTTAATTAATTCACATATGAACTGCATTGCATTTCCTGTGGAGCTTTATGTCATGTAATCTGTTCAAAATATACAAACTGTAACTGACACAAATGAACTAATCTGCAGAAAATCTTGATTTTGTTTGAAAAACTTTCAGTGGTTGAAATGTATTCAGTAAATTAGAATATCAAAAATTACATCTATTTTAGGAATTAAAGCAAAAATGTGACACTGGATTATTGCGCACAGAGTAATGTAGTTCAATTACGTCTTTCTGCAAATTTTAATTATTAAGACTCGAACAAAGGATGTTCACAGAGTGCTATATCCAAGCATATTAATGGAAAGTTGAGTGGAAGGAAAAAATATGATCAAAAGAAGTACACAAATAACCAAGAAGGAGTACAGCAACATTTATTCATGCATTTGGGGCAGATTCCCAAGAGTCAGTGGCTTGGAAAGTAAACCAGCTATTGGAATAATTATTCAAATTTCCAAGAAACTGACTTTTGAGTTTTCATCAGCTGTGAGCCAAAATCATCAAACCTGATGTTTGTGCTCCATGTGTTTAAGAGTTTCACTTTATAAAATGAATTTAAAAAAAGAAATTAACTTTTTGGTAATATTTGGGATGCTATCGGTGCAAATGTCTTGATTATTGCAGTTTCCCGCCAAAATAAGCTTCAGCATTTTAACATCATAGCATATAGATCTCCAGTTGTTGAGGAAGTTTATCGTTTTTAAATATTGTCATTCTGAGCTCTTTTTGACAGAGTAAAACAGATATTTTTATTCTGCTGTATAAAAATACCTGAGCTTCATTTTGAATGTTTTGGCTGAAAGGCCCTGTAAGACGGTGTGACGTCATTTTATAGTTTCATTCAAACACTCACAGAAACCATTTTGTCTAACTTTCAGAAAATTGCGCCAGATTCTCACCTAAATAGCTGTGAGTCATTCCCCTTAATCAGAAGCCTTTCCAAGCAGAAGGGCCTTTCAAACACGTCCTCCTCTGATTGATTAGCTCCTCGTTAAGGAATTAACTGAACCTCAACACTGATCTGGGTTTCAACGAGACAAAAGAAACTGAGAAGGATTTGGATGTAAGTGACTCACATTTTGTGGACACATGACCGTCTTGAAGATATTTATTTTAATCACAAATTAGTTCCTGTCCTTTATTTACAAAACTAATTTATCCAAGGTTTCCCCCAGAAAACTCGCTAAGCCTGGCGTTTGGGTTCTGGGGCAGTCATTCATCCAGCGGCCCGTCGTGTTTTTGAGATAAAAATTGTTTAAAGTTGACAAGAAATTTGAAAATATCCCTTGATAATTATGCATTATTGAAAGATTGGAAGATTAATACTTGAACACCAACTATAAAGCCTTAAAAAAATGCAAACATTTTAAAAAGACTTAAATAAATAACCATTGCTTAGCCTGATGGAGGCACAAGTAAAGCCTGGAGGCCCGCCAGGCTTACAATACACTGGGGCAAACCCTGATATCTGATATTTTGCGCCATCTTGTGGGATGTAGGAAAGTACAAGTACTTTGTTTCTGTACTGAAGTACACTTCATGTATCTGAACTTCACTTAAGTAGATTTGATCATGGGTACGTCTGACTTTTCTAAGTTTCTGTACTTTCTACTCAACTACGCTCCAACAATGTGTTAAATCTACGTCACACTGCGTTATTTAAAATTACTTATTAGAGTTAACCAGTTGAAAATGGTGTCATGAAATTAAAATATTTTTCACTACTGACACACTGTAAAGCTGAAGGAGTTGAAATGATCAGTAACTGTTTCTTTAAGTGTCTCTAATGCCCATTTTCTCACTCAGAAACCTTTAACTTGAACGTGTTTACTAAAATCCCTTAAAGGTATATCCGTTCCTCTTTCCTAGTTTACTTAATTGGATTAAACTCTGCAGGGAATTCCTGAAATTCTGATGTACAGAACCAGAGGTCCAACAAAAACATCTATTATCTGCAGCATTGTTCATTTAAATGGTACAACGCTATTGATGCATAAAAGAAAATATACATACAGAGGCACACTTACTGATATTTTACACCACTGCATGAAGGAATACAGTCAGCAAGTACTTTTACTTTCAATACTTTGAGTATTTTTAAAAGCAAGTACCTTTGCTCAAGTAAAAATGTTAATGTTTGTTTATTTGTACTTTTACTGAAGCAAAGTGTTTGATACACCGCTGATTTTGCGATCATATCAACCCCTGAATAAAAAGTGCTGCTGGACAACAGCGCCATCTTGTGGACAAAAAAACGCACTTTTTTATTTTTATTCACAGCTCTGGAAAAACTGAAGAGCTTCATGGTTATTCCACCAAATATTGATTTCTGAAATCTTCCTGAGTTAAAACATTAGTTCATGAACTTGTACTTGTTTTCTTTGCATTATTTGAGGTTTTAAAGTGCTGCATCTTTTTTATTATTTTGACCATTTCTCATTTTCTGCTAATAAATACTAAATTTTCGTTTGGAATTTCGTATACATATTGTCAGTAGTTCATAGAATAAGAGAACAATGTTCACTTTACTAAAACATGCACCTATCAAGAGTAAAATCATAGAAATTGATCATTTTCAGTGCTGTATATGAATGTAATATATATCCATGGAGTTAATTATAAGTTTGTGATTAATTTTCCGTTGCACTTTGACTTCATGTGTTGCACTCCAGATTCCTCTTCACTTCTGCCAAATCCCTGCGTATCTCCTCCAGCAGCTCCAGCCTCGTCAGCTTCCTGTCGATGGATAGCAGCAGCTCCTCTCCTCTAGCGTCCCCGATGGCAGCGTCCTCCACGGTGGCCGGAGGCTCGGACTCAGAGGCCTGAAACGGGCCCATGGTTTGCTCCCACACCATCTCAAAGTAAGAGTCGATGAAGGACTCCAGCTCCTCCATGCTGCTGTGGCCCCACTGGTCGATCAGAGCCTGCAGGCCGCCGGACTCGCACATCCTGCGGAGAGTGCGCTCTCTCAGAGCCGGATGGCAGAGAGAATGGACGCTAACAAGGTTTTCCTCTGGGGGAAAGCTGGGCAGACTCTGATATGAAACCAGAAGCATCGTTTGCTGCCTTGGTGAGAGCATGAGGCTATGAGGAGAAGGGAACCTGAGAGGTAACTCTATCGTTGACCAGCTCCGCTTGAGCACAGACAGGAACACCAAGCTGCTGCGCTCCGAAAACACAAACCCAGACTGTCCTCTCGCTCTTCTTGCTGGTAAAGCCACAACCTGCATTGGGTCTAACTCCTCTGGATGAGACGAGGAAGATCCAGATTCAGCCCCTGGAAAATAAAAATCACAATGTATGATGTGATTTTAGCAATGCGACATGCTCTGTCTTGAGAAACGAATTTGCTTTTCTCTCATTTACAGAAGCAGCACCAGGATCTGTTACATGTTACTCTCTTAACTTGATTTGGTTTAAATTTACTTCATGTTTTCTTTCTGCGTAAATCATCTGAATTGTTCAAGAAACATTAGAGTAACATTTAATTTCCCTTTGGTAAATTTGAATTAACAGAAAAACTAAGAACTGTTCCCTATTTTCTTTAGGTTACTTCAAACTGCCTTTGTTATTAGTCTTCGTCCCTAAATCTCCCAAATATTAATTATTTTTATTACCTTGAGGCGTCATAAAAACAAATTTTTCAGAAACCGTTTTTTAAAGGATTCAACCTGAAATCTGTAAACTCACTCGTAAGAAAGGTTGAACTGCAAAAACACAAAACCTTACCAAGTGTTTTTAGTCCAGTTTCTAGTGAAAATATCTGAGTACACTTGAAATAAGACAAACTGACTTACAGGTACATTTTTTGCAGGAAATGGAGGCTTAATTTAAGTAAATAGTTCCTTAATGTTGATGAAAAAGCAGTTGAACTGGCAGAAGAATTAACTTACAACATGGCAGAAATGTGTTGTTATAAGTGAAACAAGCACTTTTTCATCAATATTGAGGAATTACTTATTTAAAACAGCTCGTACATCTTGCTGAAAAGTTACTTGTAAGTTAGTTTTGCCTTATTTCAAGTGTACGCAGATATTTGCACTAGAAACTGAACTAAAAATACTCGTAAGATTTTGTGTTTTTGCAGTGTAGGTTCTGGCCCTCGCTATTTTTAATCCTCATTTAAATAAGCCAATTTACTCATAGGATAATGATTCATAACCTACTTTCATCAAAATGTCTTTATAATTGCGTATTTCCTTTTCCCAAGAGTACTGCGTGAACATTTGCTCTCCTTTTAGTCAAAGTTTCATTTTCTTAGTAGGGGTGGAATTAAAATATCTGAAATTAATTTTTTTCTGCTATTAAAATCTCTATTTTAATATTCCCACAAATCTAAAATGATTTAGTTAAAATGGCTGATTTTAACACAGCTATCCTTAATTCAGTTCAAATGAAGAAAAGTTTTCTTCACTTCTCACAGCTGATCGTACTTAGCTCTAAGTTAAGCTCTATTTTTCCCAATTTGTTAGCTAAAATTTATGTTTTTTTGTTGTTTATTTAAGAAAACCTGAAGTCTATTTCAGACAAGACGTCTAAAATGTCTTTACAGTTATTCATACCGAAATTATTTTGTGCCAGAATGAATATATTGTTCTGTGTGGAGAAGATCTAAAGTTTTACACACAGTCAAGAGACAGTCGGTTTCTTCTTCTCATCTGTTTCCTTAGATTCCTCCTGTGCAGCATCGCATTGTTCTGCTGTTCCTCTGCGGAACGGACCCGTCTCCACAGTTGGTCGTCTTGATAAGCGTCGGCCCGCCTCTCTGCGGCCAGCATCTCCTCCACCAGCTGGATGAGCTCCCTGACCTGCGCTGCGTCTCCCTGGTTCTTATTGTCCAGGACGTGGTACCTGTTCCCGCAGCGCTCCACCAGCCTCCTCAGCGGCTCTCCTTCGCTCTCGATGCGTTGCTCCACGCTTGTGTCTCCCAGCCAGTCGCCGTGGCTGAACAGCACCACGGTTCTGGTCCACAGCTGGCTTCCCCCGGCCTCCAGCTGTTCCTCAATGGCTTCCCGGTGGAGAGCCGTGAACGAGGAGCTCACGTTGACGACCAGCAGGACGGCCGAAGGAGTCCTCAGGACCTCTGAGGTTACGGGGAAACATCCTGGCGTGTCCAGCACAGAGACGGTCTTTCCTTTGATTCTGCACTGGTTTTCACAGCAGGAGGCAGTTTGGGTGTTTGTGGGAAAGTCGTGTCTGTTGAGGATTGTGTTTCCACATGAGCTCTTTCCTCCTTTTCTGCCACCAACTAGAATCATCCTCAGCTCTCGCAGAGGGGCCAGATTCTCTGTCAATGTGAAGTTTTGTATGAAATCAAAACATTTCAACAATATAACACTAAATATTTACCAGATGTAAAATCTGACTTTTTTCTCAGAATTCTGACTTTAATCTCAAAATTTTGACTTTTATTTTCTCAAATTTCTTAATTTATACTCAAAATTCTGCCTTTCTTCAGAATTCTGACTTTAATATCAAAATTATGATTTTAATTTTTAAATTTTGACTTCTGTGAACTTCGACCTTTTTCTCAAATTTCTGAATTTAATCTCAAAATTCTGCCTTTTTTCAGAATTCTGACTTTAATATAAAAATTCTGATTTTAATCTTAAAATTCTGACTTTTTTTCTGAGAATTTCAATATCAAAATTTTGACTTTTATCTCAAAATTCTGACTTTTTTACGTTTTTTTTCAAAGGTAATTCTTTCAGTCTTGATTTAAAGGAACTCTGTGTTTTGGCTGTTTTTCAGTTTTCTGGAAGTTTGTTCCAATCAGAATTCTGGGATTATTGTCATAACTGTCAGGCGGAAAAAAAAATCAGAAATTTGAAAAAAAGTAATAATTATGAGATTAAAGTTGGAATTTTGAGTTTAGCGTCAGAATTATTTTATTTTAATCCTCTCTTTTATAACTCACCCAGCTCAGACTTTGCCACCAGTCTTTGTTTCTCCTTCCTCCTCCGCCGGTTGTCGGCTCTCTCTGCCTCTTCCTTCATCCACCTCTTCATTTCTTCCAACTCTCTCCTCTCTACTTCGTAATGCCAGCTTCCGTCGCACGTCATCACTTCCTCGATCTTCCCGATCAGTTCTCTGACTTGAAATCCATCTCCTTTGGTTTTATTGTTCAGAACATGGTACCGGTTGGAGCATTTCTCAACGAGCCACCACAGAGGCTCCCCCTCGCTCTCTATGAACGTCTCGGTGGTGGTGTCGCCCAGCCAGTCCCCGAAGGTGAACAGCAGGATGGTGCGAGCCCAGATCCGCTCGCTGATGAGCTCCAGGTGTTCTTGCGCCGCTCTCCTGTAGGTCTCCGTGAAGGCTCGGTCCACTCGGATCACCAGCAGAAAGACGTGAGGCCCCGGAGGACACAGAGACAAGCTGAGCACCATCTCCCTCCGGTCGAAGAGGGGAGTCTCGTTGCGGAAGTAGTTCATCCACCAGCCCGGTGTGTCCACGGCGACCACCTGTCTGCCAAACACCACGGCGTCTCCAACCGAACACTGAGCAGTTCTGCTGAGTCTTCTGCTGTTTTCTCTGCCCAGGATGGTGTTCAGAGCTGAAGTCTTTCCTGAACCCTTCGCTCCGAGCAGCACAAGGCGGATGGTAGTGACTGGCCTTAACTTCTCTACGAGCACAAAGAGAGCAGAGGGATGACTTTAGACTTCTTTGCTTTAAAGGTCGGGATAGGTCTATGGGGTCTGCAGAGCATCCTTAGGTTCTGTCTGTTTTGAGCTCCTGTTTTAGGGCTTCTGTCACTTTAAATCCACATAAGCTGCTGCTGGCCACTCTAAGTTCACACTCGCATGTGAAAATGGCTGCAAACGGATGTGCAATTAAAAACCATACATCTGTGAAAAGCAGAAGTAGAGCCTCCTGCACAACCAGCAAGAATGCAACAAGTTGTTTCTGGGTTGTAAGTCAACAAAACGCTTGTCTTTTCCAGCAGCCATTATGCGGCGCACACAGCGGTAAAACCAGCCGACCAAACATGCTGGGTTGCTAAGTGACAGGCGGAGCTCAGCTGGGGTTGCTAGGTAACGGGACAGTGTCTGTGGATTGTGACTCAACAATTGGGAGGATTTTGAAACGGCTCGTTTTTCAGACACCAAAAAAGATTAACTTATTTCCAAAAACTGGTGGGGTGTTTTATTTTTAACAGTTTTTATAAGCAGTTGAGTACAAAAACACAAACAAAGTTTTGCTCTATACATCCCCTTTAAATCAGGGTTACAGGAATAGTTAGTCATTTTAAAATATGTGCTTTTTTCAAAGCAACTTGACTGCAAATGGCGTTCTTACATTTGTATTTATAGCATATCCCTAGTAAATTCAAAATGCAAATCGACTAAAACATGTACGTATTTAGGATGTTGAAAAATCAAAATATAGAAGTTGATACATAAAAGCTGCAATGTTGAGTCTCAGGCTATAGTTTTAGGTTGTCTGTTTTGAATATTTGCTGAATGTGTCAGAGCAAAAACTGTCACATGACGCTGCAAAGCTAAACTATAGTCAATAAATGTACAAATGAGGACATTAACGCTTCAGTTTCAGTCGTGTAAACGTAGCAGTGTTTTTAGATAAACTTATCATTTCAAATGTATTTACAGCTTTAGACTGTAAATAAACATCAGATAAAGCCATAAATTGTTGGTAATTAAAATAGGCCTAAGATGCGTTACCACCGACAGCCACTAGGGCTGAGTAAAAACATTTCTGATTGAAACTACTTTAAAAAAAGATATTCTTCTGTTTTACAAAATATTAATAAATATTTTTCCACACCTTGGATGATGTGGTTCACTATTCTGGACGTAGCTTTGTGTCCATTAGGTTTTAAAACATAAATTCTAACCTTCAAACGTCCCGATGACACCAATAAAGCTCTTCCCACGGTCCCAGTGTAACATTAAGACAACCATGTCCTCCTCCTCTGAGTGTTTTCTTAAAGATTGCATAGTGATAAAGCGTACAGAATAAACACCGTTAAACTTTAAAGATCTTCACAATATAAACGTCATGTAAAAAAGATAAGAGAGCACTCATGGATTTGTCTCTAAAAGCCATTTATCAGGCAAATGTAACCAATCTTGGCTCCTATCGACTTTCTGGTCTTGGGTCTTAAGCTGCAGGCTACGACTTGGGCTTTGCAGTAATAGAGTTGTGGTTTGGGGTTTTGTTCAGCATATTTACAACATGTCCTCGTCTGCACTCCCAGATTTCTCAGATAAAATATTTACATAACAACCACATTTCTCTGTTTCCCACAGGTTTGAGGCTAAAAGCTGCTCTTTCCCTGTTCATGCATGAGGAAGTTCTGTTTTCCATCTTTAAATAGGTTTCATGTGCTGCTGCAGTGAAGATAAGCTGAGGAAACCTCTGAATGCAAAACAGGAAGAAAAGAAGCAGATTCATATCCAAAAAAAAAAAAAAACGATGCTGTGTCTGTTTTGGAGGGGATGAACTGTGACAGAACAAGATTTAGTCACATGTAAGGCAGGAAATGCACGCTGTAAAACATTTCAAATTGGTTTAACTTGAAAGTCCACCTACTGCCTTGAAAATGCAATTAAAGTCAACAAGAAAACTGTTTTGGTTTTAGCTCAGAAATTAAAGTTCATGAATTTGATTTAACAGCAAGAGAAAAGTTGTCTAAAAATTGTTTTTCAAGTTCATTAATTTGGAATTGTGAGTTTTAACTTAATGCTGGAATTTAAACCAAATAATAATTTTACAATATATAAGAAAAAAAAACTGCCTTCACCCAGTTAGAGACAGATTCCTCTGTAATTTTTACTCACAATAATGGAGTAAAAATAATACTACAGAGTAATAATACTCTACTAATATTAATATAATATTATCAGTTTAATACATTTATTACATACATTTATTTAATACATTTATTAAATATTATTAAATAATATTAAATTAATTATTAATAACAATTTATTAAATAAATTAAATGATAAATGTATTTAATAATAAATAAATGTATTAAATCTAATAAATAAAGTGCTAACCTAAAAGCTCTAGTTTATTAAGTCTAATAAAAAGTTAACACAATTTACTGCTGTAAGTTTATCTTTCACAAACTCACACAAAATCTAAAACTCACTAAATTTATTTGACTCAAAGAGTAGAAGACAGTAAACACAATGAAATGCAGCTCAGATGTTTTACAGTGAGCTGCTTGACATTATAAGAAATCCAAAGTGGAGCTGAATTTCAAAGTTTTTTAAGCTTTGTGGTTCTTTAACTCACCCCTCAGGAGAGATCGTTGACGTTTCATTCTTAAAAACCTCAGCTGAGCCCTCTCAGCTGCTCCTCTCTTCTCCTCCGCAGTTTTCTGCAAAATATTTCCCTGCATCTCAAACGCTCTGCCTCCATTTTCTGCAGCGAGTTTCTGTACCGTCACCAGCAGCTCTGCTATGTCAGCGTCATCATTCAGGACGACGCTGTGACACCTTTGACCGCACTTCTCAGCCAGCCAGCGCAGGGCCTCCCCGCCTCTTTCCACACACTCTTCTGCGTGTGTGCGCTGAGACCTGCAAGCGAAGGTGAAGATGACGATGCAGTGACCCCACGCCCCTTCGCCCAGCAGGGTCACGTGCTCCTCCACGGCTCTCCGGCGTCTCTCCGAGAACACTGAGCTCGCCTTCACTGTGATCAGAAACGCGTGAGGGCCCGGTGAGCACAAGGAGACGCTGGTTATGATCTCCCTCTTCACAAGATTGGAAGTGTCCTGAGCGCTGGAGTCGCACCACCAGCCGGGAGTGTCCACCACCGTGAGCCAGAGCCCGGCCACGGCTCCCAGCCTCCGAGAAGAAGAAGTCCTCTCCTTGGTTACAAACTCCTCTTTCCCAAGAATCAGGTTCCCCAGGACGTTCTTCCCACAGTTCCTTCCTCCAAGAAGGACAATCTGTAACTGTGACGCTCCCAGGGAATCCCCTGGCAAAGCAAAACAACAAAAGCAATCATCAGAAAGTTCTCAGGAAACTGAGAACAAATCGAAAGTAAATAAACTTACATATTGAAAGCTTGCTTTTTGCCATCTCAGACTTGTTGAATTTAAAAACAGTCACACATTTTTATGTTTCGTTTGTATTTCCAGGTTCGTCATCTGAAAAGCAAAGTCTGCTACTGACGGAGTGGCAACAAAAGGTTGGGTTTTTCGTGGATTTTATGAGTCCGAAGGTCATCTGCAATGAGTAATCAGCCGCACCTCCCAGTAGGAAGACAAGGCCGAGGAGAAAAACGTATCTTAAAGAGGCAGAGAAGTGAGAAATGTGTTTTTATTGAGATTAAAATATTGCAGGACAGTAAAAGACTATGCTGTTGGTTTCAAGTGCTATTTATCCATTCTCGTCAGACTCAGCACCGCAAAAACACAAAATCTTACCAAATATTTTGGTCTAGGTTCTAGTGCAAATATATTTGCACTAGAAATTTTGTGCAAATATATTAGTGCTAATATATTTGCCTTATATATTTCTAGTGCAAACATATTAGTACACTAGAAATAAGAACTAACTAACTTACGAGTAACTTTTAAGCAAGATATAAAAGCTTATTTTAAGTCAGTAATTCCTTAGTAATGATAAAAGTTCACTTATCACAAGAGATTCTTCCTGTGTTATTGTAAGTGAAATGATCGACCAGTGGAGCTTGAATTCAAGCAGAAGACGTTGGATTTGTCCAAACCACAGGTAAATAAAGGTATAAGAACAGATCTAGTTGTTTATTTGTTACCTGAGCGTGAATGGACTGTGATGAGTTCAGTAGAAACCAGATATTTACTCAGAAAGACACAATCTTTATTTAATCCCAGTCTAACATTAAATTACACTGAAGATTTTTGTTTCATTCAGCTTGCGGAGATTACCAAACTTATTTCTACACGTTAAATGTGATAATAAAGGAGGATATATCTTTGGATTTATCAACTTCAGTTTTTCTACATTTTTTATTTATTTTTTTTGCCAGCCTTTGATTAAGAAACTACTGAGAATTTAATGTGACGAATGGAGTTATTGTCACTATTTAACATAACAGCCATATTATATTAACATCAAGTCTCTCCTCCACAAGGTGACATGGCTGTCAGTCTACTGTACATAAAAACAAGGATTTGATGCGTTTTTCATTCAGGTCAATTAGTTCAAATTAAATAATAGAGGTAAAAATTTCAGATCAAGAGAGAAGATGGCATGCAATATTTTTGATTAAATATTAGCACTTGCAATGAACTACTACGCTAAACAAAGAGGAGTAGTGACACATACCGATACACGTGACTGTTATTTTCTTATTTCTGATGCTTTGTTCTTCACTGTTGCAATCAAATTGCCTTTGGATTATCGCCATGACAGCAGGGCTCCTTGTGACCCGCAGTACTGACCATCACAAGTCTACACATCCGCATTGTTTCTACTAAAAAAAAAAAAAAATCAGCTTCTTGTTTCTGTCGTAGAGCTGGAGGAAATACTTTTATATACTACTGGATTTGAGCACAAATTGTAAAATTCCAAATGTTTTGTCAGCTGTAACAACAAAACCGTAGTCAAATGAAATAACAATTTTTATTAACTTATAAAATAGCGAGATGTAGAAAAAGCTGAGATATTATAAATATTAGCTCATCTGTTGCAGAAATCTCTGGAGTCTATTTCTTAGGTTGCAAAATTAATCTGCTCAAGTAAAAGTGTCAATAGTTTCAAATATTACTCAAGTAAAATTCAGAAGTACAGTGTAGTAAAACTACTCCTACCCTCAAAGAAGTGAAACTGTTCACATTATGTTAATATTTAATTCAAAGTTAGCACATAAGAATGTGTTTGTTATGTTTAATTAATTTATTCTAGTAAAGATAACATGATTTTGTCACATATTAACGAAACGAAATGATTTTGTTTAGTGAATTAGCACACCGATACCTCTCTTGACCAGAAGGGGGCAGTGATGCAACAATAAAACTGCACTGAAAGAAAAACCAGTTTAAACCGGAATAGCCTCGATATTCATCCGAAGAACAAAAAACATTTTTGTTGTATTCGTTTTATTTTTTTTCAAAAATAAAACATAACAGCTCAAGTTTACTCAAGTAAATGTAACCGACCTCTGAGCATAGATAACAAACTTCCTTACTCTTGTTAAGTTTAGCGTGACGTATTAGCATGTATTCATTTAGCTAACGTTATCTGCATCCATCAGCATTACTCAACGTAGTCGGCTTGTTTGGGGAACAAAACAGTGCAAAGACTTTTTGTTTTTTTGCTGCAGTGATAATCACACGCAGCTGTGCGGGCTTGCACAGCAACATGTCTCCGTTGTTGCCCCGGGTAAAACCGTAAAACCGGCGCAAGCATCTTAGCACTCGGAAAAAACATGTTACGAGTTGTTAACAACGGATTGTAGAGGCTGAAAAAAGGGGATGAAAACAGTGAGGGAGGCTCAGTTGTTTCAAAAAGAGATTAAAAAAAATAGTAGAAATTCGGACACTTTGAGGTAAAAACTAAATAAATAAAACAAAAACAAAATCCCTTTTTTGTTATGTGGTATGAGAAAGCCCAAAACAGTTTGCCTCGTTGTGTAGTTTGTAACTTACAGCTTCTCATAAATGGTTCTCTGAAGGCCAAAGCTCCGGTATCAACCTGGAAGGACTGGAACTGGGATGATATGGGGCCTTTCATGGAAACCAGTTTATATTTATATTTATGCAAACATAAACCCCGTTTATGTTTGCAATAGGACAAAATTTCCTCGGCTGGACTGTCCCTCTCTGCAGCCTTACATACATTTGCACCATGCAAAACAGTGCAGAATGCTCCCTAACTTGACATGAGAGAGAGCACAACACATTAGGACAAACTTTTTGCATCACATTTTGAAATTAACAGGTTGAGATAACATCATACTATATACAATAGGCTTGCATTCTAGAAGCACAAGGACCCTATTCACACAGCCAAACCAACAACAGGATGGCTTAGATCAATATCATGAGCTAAGCCCTAGTAGTCAAAAGACCTAATCCATTTGAGAATCTGTTGCATGTCTTGAAAATCCATCTTCACACATGCTTTTCACCCAGACTGACTAGCTTTAGTCATTTTGCAAAAAAAAAAAAAAAAATAGGCAAAACCTTCTGTATCCCAATGTGTGAACCTCAGAAACACAGAAACCCCAAAGGATTTGCAAAAGGGATTATACTAAAAGGCGGATCTACAAAGCATTGACCTCTTCCACTTCATACATCATACTTTATTTTGTTTTGTCCCATAAAATGGAACACGCTGGGAATTGGCTGTTACACGACATTGTTGTAAAGGTTATAAGGGTCTGCAATCTGAAGCTCCAGAGCCATAATCAATCAATCCAGTTTATTTGTACAGCACATTTGAGGAACAAGATAGTTCAAAGTGCTTTACATCATAAAAACACAAAAATACTAAGTAATAAAATACACCATTCACCAATGGTTCTTTGGTCTTTACGCATCGCTCTTAATAACAGCTGAGCAAACTATAATGTTTATAGATACAAGTATAAAACAAATGTGTTTTAGCGGGGATTCAGCTTTTTTGGTAAAATAATTTCATTGAATTTCTAAACAGACTGTTTGTTCCAGCAATATTCTTTCAGATCAAGTTTCAGAAGCTATTTTCTTTTCGCAAAGTTTTATGTTAACTCTATTTTAAAACACACTTCAATTTAATCAAAATTACAAGTCGTCTCTTGTTTTTAATGACCACGCAACTTTTTCCAACTATCCGAACAGTAATTTAAAAATTAAAACAAGAGTTATTCGGAAAAAAATATATACTATTTGTGAATAGAATTTAAACAAATCGTTGTTTTGTTTGTTTCAGATTTGTGGAATTATTATTAATTGACAAATAAACACGTAGTTCCGTAAATAAAACCCCTCTTCCGGGTATCTTACGCATTCGTAGCTCTGTTGCGTAATAGAAAGTCCGCCCCTCTCACTAACTCGGCGTTATACAAGCGCTGCCTTGCAAAAGGTGGTAGTGCTGAGCGGAGGACGCACACAGCGTGAGGAGCGTCAAAAATGGGGGTGAAAATTAAAATCGAATACTGGTAATTCCCTGCTTTTGGTGCTTTTATTTGCTTTTAAATATCTCCTGTGTTATTGTTGAACATTTGCATCCTATGTTATCGCTTTGAGTCCAATTTTTTTTTTTTTTTTGCGGAGTTGTGTTGTTGTTTACCAGCCTGTACCGTTGTTAGTCCAAAGCCACAAGTTTCTGCTCCGCTTCTGTTTGCGTTTAGCTTGAAATCCGTGTTTTGTTTGTTCCCCGTAGCGGTGGATGAGGTTACAGACCTCGCTATGCGGCTCTTGCCCGTTCAATCCAGGGCGAGTTCGTTGACGCGGAGGTGACGGGCGTTGTGGGAAGGAGAGGTAAATCACAAGTCATGCTGACGAGTCAAACCATCTGAAGCATTCATCTCGTAGTTAACTTGCTGCTTTTCAATCCAAGGTTCTTTAAAGTGCTTCCTGTTTTTCTTCTGAAATTACAGGCAGCTTCGAAGTTGAAATAAACGGGCAGCCCATCTTTTCCAAGCTTGAGACAAGTGGCTTCCCGATTGAGGGCGACGTGAGTATCCTGCACACATTTTAGTTTACTCCGAGTCCAGAGCAGCCTGGTTTGTGCTATATATTTATTTATCCCCGCTATCTGCTGCAGGTTTTGGCTGCAGTTCAGGCTGCCTATGATGGGAAGCCTGTGCAGAAGATCACCAGAAAGCGCTGATCTGCTGTAGCATCAGCAGCATGATGGAGGGCGCCTCCCTGCCCAGCTACATCCATCCAGGATGAAGCAGCCTGACCACACGCTGTGTCAGCTGGCTCCTCTCTCTTCTCCCATTAGATTCTTCAGGCAGTTAATGATTGCTGTAACTTAAAATCTTAAAGGTTATAGTATGACGAATGCCTTCCTGGAGTTTCATTCATAGGAACAGAGATAAGGAGAAGTTGTCACAGATGGGATTAAGGGAGCGCACTTCTCTACCTTTCGCCTTCATAACTGGCATTTTTCTGTGCCTTCGGTGTCTGAATCTTTTTTTTTTTTTCCTCTTTGTTAACTTTTTTTGCATGCAGGTTGGAATTTATATCGAACGCAAAAGATCTCGACGGGTGAAATGAATAAATAGGGAGAGAAACTACTGATGTCTTTGCACAACTCTGTTGAGCAATTTTAATTTTGTCGTTTCCTCAGAGCTAGTCTTCGCTTATGGGCATAAATTGTGATTCTGTGGCTTGAATAGCTTTACGCAAGATTGTCTTTCATTTGTTCCAAAACATCTATTATTCACACCCACAAATACTGGAGACGTATTCAGCTGCGTACCTGAGAACCATCGTTACTGTAATGGGATTTCTTTTCTCAATTTCCACTTCAAACTGCAGATTCTTATTAAAGCAAATCCTTGTTAAAGACTGTAGTTGTCATCTTGTCTTTAATGCAATGTTTGGTCTACACCCACACCAGTTTCTCTTAGCATTCCCACCTCGACATGTTTGTTGCTTGTGACGCTCCTTTGGGCGGCTTCCTATCTCAATCCCTTGACTGCTAATGTTCTGGTTGAACAGGCCGTTACTGTGCAACAGGTTATGTTGTGCAAAAAACTGACTGCATGACGACGGCTGCTGAAAGTCTGCAGTGCTGTATACACCTTTCAATGTCCTGTTGGAATTTTCTTGTGATTTCACCTGTAAAACGTTTACAATCTTTTCAGCAAGTCTGTTCATTTCAAAAGACAAGAGCCACTGCTGGTGTGCATATATTTCTTTTTTTTTTTACTTTATTTGTATTAATTTTTATGCATACATGTACAATCAAACATGAGGGGTAGGGCAGGTAAGAGACAGTCACACTGATGATCATTACGATTTTACAGACATTTCACTGTATGTAGTCACAAAAAAAAAAGAGGAAAACTCCCAGGTGTCTGTCAGAGTGGCGTGGAATCACAAGAATTAACTGCTACATGCCTTTGGCTATAAAACGATCCCACTTTTCCCAAAGTCTCTCTCCTTTCTCCTTCTGGAGACGTACTGTAAAAGTCAACATTTCCATATTATGGATCGGATTTGTAATATTCACAAGAAGCTTCAGAGTAGGAAGTCTAGGTTGGAGCCAACATTTGGAAATCACCTTCTTACTTGAAATTATAAATATCTACAACAAGTATGTGTCCTTATTACTGAGTCCTTCATGAAGTATTCAGAGGTACATAGCAGGAAATGAAAAGACTGAAGTTATGCCCAGAATTTCATATATTACTCTGTGAACATCAATCCAGAAGGTCTTCAGCTACAGACAGTCCCAAAAGATAGAGACCACACCGCATTCACTCCTGCATCAGGACTGTGAACCACCTAGCCTTGATCTCTGCTTTGGTGTAATAAAAAATCTGATTAGATTTAGAAATGTTTATATTTCTTACTCCTCGCATGGAGAGCTAGCTCATGACTTTAGTAAAAGCAGTTATGCTGTGTGTTTACACTAAGGGGCGCCAAAACACAGAGGGCTTGGTGCTTCACTGCAGCCTCCCTCTATCCAGAAGTGGAGCATCAAAGACAAATTTAGTCTTTATTGAAAGGACAGGTAAATCACAAGTCATGCTGACGAATTAAACTATTTGAAGCTTTCATCTTGATATTCGCTTGAAGTTTTCTTCCTGCCTTTCAAGCCAAGATTCCTTGAGTTGCTTCCTTTTTTCATCTTCTGAAATTACAGGCAGAAGAAGAGCTACTGTAGAGACAGAAAGTTGTCTGTAGTTTGCCAATGTTTTGTGCCTTGCGGTAGTTTTACACCGGGAATGAACAAACTTCGATAAACTGAGATTTAATGTGATAGAGTTCACACATTGAAATCATGGAAATCAGACTGGCTTTCTAACACACACCTCTGGATGTAAACTCTTCCATTTGTAGTTTTTTTTTTATCTCCATCCATTTTCCCATCAACTTTAACGAGCAATCCTGCTCCTGCTTTAGAAAACATTCCCAAAACATGACACTGCCACCACCGTTTTCAACATCAGGTGGTTTGTTCATAGCCTGGAGAAAAAAACTGCCTTTTGTACCAAACTTTCCGTCATACAAAGGGTCTGGGCTCTTTGCTATTGAGAAAAGATTGCTTCCTGAAGACATGGACAATGTTGAGATTTAAAATTTTACCCACAGACAAACTAATAACTAGAAATCAAATTAGGTTGGGGCAGCATCATCGTAAAAGTACAAAATACTGCCATCTACAGGTGGGAGTTAGTGGTCAGTTAAACCCAACGTTTTTACCATTTTCGCAGAAAATTTGCAATAAGCTTACAGTTATGCATTTGGCGAGATAAAATGTGGGAATTGAGTTTAGGTGAATTTCCTTGATCAGAGAAAACTGAAGGGACTGTTTGATGTAATTCAGCGTCTGGAGTCTTGAGGGCCACACAAAAAACAAAGGCGGGCCAGATTTGGCCCCTGGGCCTTGAGTTTGACACATGTGTCCCAGGCCTTTATTCATTTACAGCAGCACAAAAGACTTACTGCAATCTAACAGAAATTACTGATAGCAGTTGGGCCAAGTTGGTCTAGATATATTTTATTCTTTCAGTAAACAAAATAATAATTTTAAACTGCATTTTGTGCAGTTTTAAAATATTTCAAATCAAATTTGTGTGAGTTGAAACATTTAGGCCTGACAACCCCCCCCCCAAAAAAACAAAAACAAAAACAAATAGGGGACACTTATAAAGAAAAAAGCAAATACTTTTAAACAGCACTGGACTAAAGCACAAATAGTCTGTAATTTTTCAAATGTATGTTCAACTATAAAACAAAAACAGTTTTAGAAGAGTTAGTCTAAAGACAGTAGTTCCTCTGCTGTCGTAGTTTTATACTGCACAACTCTGTAACGTTATATGCAGGACATTTTTGTTGTTTTCTTTGTCAAATGTTCTGCTAGAGTTTCTCTTTTTCTCATGTGATATGAGGAAGTCCGAAACAGTTTGCCTCATCGTGTAGTTGTAACATACATCTTCACAGTTATGCTTCGCTGGAGGCCAAAGCTTCGGTATCAGTTTGGATAATGTGTCAATGCTGTAAGAGGAGATGGAACTGCAATGGAAACCAGTTTACATTCTGGTTTTTCAGACTATTTGATACTTTAAGGCACTTTGAATTTATTTCTCAGACACACCGTGTTTGGGGTCATGTTTGCAGCAGGATAAAATCTTGTTTTCGCCTCTGTCAGAGAGGGCTGGATTGTCCCTCTCTGCAACCTTATGGAGATTTGCAGCATGCGAAACAGTGGGTTAAAAAATCTGCAAATACACCAGGAAGCTTCAGGTGCCCTGACAGATCCAATGTCGCACGATTACTAACTTGACGTGACTTTTCATCACTTTTTAAATTGATCTACTGCATTTCATTATAAGTTAACAGGTTGAGATAATATAACATATATATTAGATAGTATAATATCATATACTGTAGGCTTGCCTTAAAGAAGAACAATGACCCTATTCACACAGCAAAGCCAACAACAGAATGGGTTTGATCAATATCATGTGGGAAGCACCGGTACTCAAAAGACCTAATCCATTTGAGAATCTGTTGCATGACTTGAAAATCAATGTTCACACATGCTTATCATCCAAACTGATAAGCTTCAGTCATTTTGTAAGGAGGAATAGGCAAAACCTTCCATCTCCAAATGTGTGAACCTCGAAGAAACATAGAAGCCCCAAAGGATTTGCAAATGTGATTTTAGCAAAAGGTGGATCTGCAAAGTAAACTGATGTTTATAAATACAGATAAAAACATAGTTGTGCTTCAGCAGTGACTCAGCTTTATCATGAAATAGTTGCACTGAATTTCCACAACAAACTGACTCAGTGCCAGCATTATTTTTCTTAGATCAATTTTCTTGTTCATAGGTTGAAAACTTTTTTTTTTTGCAAGACTTTTATGTTTTTCTTTATTTTAAACCCTAAAAATAGAAACAAAAACTGACAATTTCATAAAATAATATTTATCAAAATTAAAAGTTGTCTTTTCTTTTCTTCTTTCAAAAGGCAGTGCAACTTTTTCTAACCATACAAACAGTGGTTTTGCATAAAGGATAAAGCACAAGTTATTCAGAAAGAAAAACTAACTTTTTAGTAACATAGTGAAGAACAACTAAAATCCCCGTTTTATTTAGATCGTGTATGCGATTTGTCGAAACATGTATAACTGACATTGACGTAAATAAATAACATTGTTCTGTAAATAAACGATTCTTCCGAAAAAAAAAAAAAAAAATTCTTCCGTAAATAAAACGATTCTTCCGGGTATGATACGCATACGTAAATCAACTACGTAATATAAGCCCCGCCCCTCTCGCTAGCAACGTTATACAAACGCCCTGTGTAGAAGCTAGTAGCAGCTAGTAGCACCGAGTAGCGGACGCATACAGCTGGAGAAACGTCGAAAATGGGGGTGGAGGTTAAAGTCGAATACTGGTAATTCTCATTTTTGGTGCCTTTTCCCATATCGCCAACTTTATTATTCAACATTTGTATCTTACATTACTCCTTTGAGTCTAATTTAACGCGGAGTTGGTGTTGTTGTTTACCAGCCGTTAGCGCTGCCGGTCCACAGCTACAAGCTCCTGCTCCGCTCCTGTTTGTTTTTAGTTTAATCTCCATGTTTTCTTTGTTCCCTGTAGCGGTGGATGAGGTTACGAACCCCGCTATCGGGAGCTCGCCCATGTCGCCAAGGGCGAGTTTCCCGATGCGGTTGTGTCCGGCTTTGTGGGGAGGACAGGTGAATGAAGTCATGCTGATGAATGAAACTATTTGAAGCATTCATCTTGATATTTCCTTGTGGTTTTCTGGCTGTCTTTCAAGCCACGGCTCCTCTTTAAAGTTCCTTTATTCCCCCCCCCCTCCCTCTCCCCCCGAAATTACAGGCAGCTTTGAAATAGAAATAAACGGGCAGCTCATCTTTTCCAAGCTTGAGACTGGTGGATTCCCATATGAGGATGACGTGAGTATCCTGCACACATTCAGTCTACTCTGAATCCAGAGCAGCCTGGTTTATGCTATATGCTCATTTCTCCCCTGTCGTAGATCATCAATGCAGTCCAGGCTGCCTATGATGGGAAGCCTGTGCAGAAGATCACCAAAAGCCGTCCTCCGTGCGTCATCTTGTAGCTCTCCCTCTGTAGCATCAGCAGCATGATGGAGGGCGCCTCCCTGCCCAGCTACATCCATCCAGGATGAAGCAGCCTGACCACACGCTGTGTCAGCTGGCTCCTCTCTCTTCTCC
>CAEGAE010075355.1:0-58861 GCA_903067095.1 Girardinus metallicus
TCAGCTTTCGTCAACAACTCAGGCGGAAGTGAGAGCGCAAGTAAAGTCCTGGCCGGAACACGGTGTGTTAAATAATAACACATAAGATAACGAGGCTTCGAGGCAAGTAAATTTTCCTCGAGGAATTTTAATAATCGAGGTACTCCAATCACTCAAGGAATCGATTCAGCCCTGCAATAGATTGATAGAATTGTGACACCTGCTGGCCAGGAGGGGTATTACATAATGGGATGCATCAGAAATGTAACACAGTAAAGCTGTCATGCTGACAGTAACCCTGTGGCTCTCTGTGTGTGCAGGTCCAGCAGACGGTTCAGGACCTGTTCGGCCGAGCCCCGAGCAAGTCTGTCAACCCCGATGAGGCCGTTGCCATAGGAGCAGCCATTCAGGGTGGAGTTCTGGCCGGTGACGTCACTGACGTGCTCCTCCTGGACGTGACTCCGTTGTCACTGGGCATCGAGACCCTGGGAGGCGTCTTCACTAAGCTCATCAACAGAAACACCACCATCCCCACCAAGAAGAGCCAGGTAGGTGGAGCAGCACCACTGGCCCGGCCTGGTTCACCACAGAACCCACTGCAGTGTCTCTGTCCTGTCTGCATCCTCCACAGGTGTTCTCCACAGCAGCTGATGGCCAGACTCAGGTGGAGATCAAAGTGTGTCAGGGGGAGAGAGAGATGGCAGCAGACAACAAGGTGCTGGGTCAGTTCACCCTGGTGGGGATACCCCCAGCCCCCCGCGGAGTCCCTCAGATCGAAGTCACCTTTGACATCGACGCCAACGGCATCGTCCATGTATCAGCCAAGGATAAGGGCACGGGCCGCGAGCAGCAGAGTGAGTACGACCTGACTGGAGGAGTCTATAAAGCCACTCAGCTTTAATGCAGCTTACTGGGAACGTCAAAGATTGTCCCAGTCAAAGTCCAGACATAAATTGGAAAGAAAATGGGCGGGGACTGTTGATGCTGAACAGATACAAAGCTGATATGCGTAAACCAGCTGATCTACTGTAAATGAAGGTGGTTTTACTCAGTTTTGACTGAAGATCTGAATTCATACTTGAGTTTCCTGTGCTGAAGTTGGAAGGTTTTAATCCTTGTGCTGCTTGGTGAGGATCCTGATCTCTGCCTGACTTGTTCCTCCAGTTGTGATCCAGTCATCAGGAGGTCTCAGTAAGGACGACATCGAGAACATGATCAAGAACGCTGAGCGGTACGCCGAGGAGGACCGGAGGAGGAAGGTGAGGCTGTCTAGACATCAACATGTCCTCGAAGTGTACAGTCTGCTTTCTCTTCATCTCACTAGTAACTGTGCTGTTACTGCAGGAACGAGTGGAGGCCGTCAACACAGCCGAGGGCATCATCCATGACACAGAATCCAAGATGGAGGAGTTCAAAGATCAGCTTCCTGCTGATGAGGTACAGCTGCAACATTTTCTGTATTCTGAGACATATGGCTTTATGTTATATGGGTTTGCTTAGAGATTCTAATGGGAAAAAGCCTGGGAGTTTGCGCTGTGGTTGAGTAAAAAGACATAGTTAAATACACTTATTAAGTTTATGGTTCAGACTACCTATAACTCACTTCTGACACATTCGTGCTAGCAGGATGATATGGCTGAAAACGTATCTTGATATAAGAGTTTGATATCAGTCGATTGATAATTGTCAATTAGGTTTTTTGTTTTAAATGTCAAATACTGCATGACCTTTACTCCACTCCATACCTGTTTATTTTCAAGCTGTTATGAGGCAAAACCTGAAACTGGACAAGTTATTCAACAGGTTGTTGGTAGGTAACCAAAAAGGGAGTTGGATGATTGCAACAACCTAGCTTAGCTGGCTGTGAGAGGTTGAGCCTGCTAAAGCTTTTCCTCTGCCTACATCTCCCATGATGCTGTGCAGTTCTGGATTGGAGTTCAGTGAATATTCTCTATGTTGAATATTCTATGAGAAGCATTATCTAATGATATTGATCATTTGTCTGTTGCTATACAGATAGTTATTGAGTTATTGTCTAGTAAATAACTAGCTATCCTTTATGCATCACTGGTTTGCTGACAAAGTTTGTACGTTTGTACAATTCTACAGGTATTTAATCGTGTTCATAATTGTCTAAAAAAGTATTAAATTTGAGTTCATGAAACCTTCTGAAATCTTAGATAGTGTTAAGATAATTAAACTATTTCTGTCCTCTTAAGAACAGAAGTAGCTGAATGCTGGCTAACCACCAGCATTCAGTTTCAACAGGGTTGTAAAAGGAGCCTGAGCTTTCTAATGAAGCATTGAGTTTAACCAATCAAATCCTCTGAAAAGAACAGGAAGTGAGCATTTATCACATCCTCTTTGAGCAAGGACTTGTGTATCCTGAGGTCGTTTTCCTCACTGACAACTCTGCTGTGTGTCCTCAGTGCACCAAGCTGAAGGAGGAGATCACCAAGGTTCGGGACCTCCTGGCCAATAAGGACACAGAGACTGGAGAAAACATCAAACAGGCAGCAAGCAACCTGCAGCAGGCGTCTCTGAAACTCTTTGAAATGGCCTACAAGAAGGTAGGGAGGTCGTTCACAGTGAGTCTGCCCTCAGTGTTTGCCTGATGAGTTGACTCCATGTTGGTGTTTGCAGATGGCAGCGGAGCGGGACAGCAGCAGCAGTGGCAGCAGCAGTGGCAGCAGCAGCAGTGGCTCAGAGGGAGAGAAGAAAGAGGGCCAGCAGTAAACTTGCTGTCTCCATGACAACAAAGGACTTTGTGCTCAGGTGGTTCACCTGAGTTATTCCTCCATGTGAAAGAATATTCTACTGTGTTTTTGCAGTAAAATAGATTCGTGTTGATATATGCTCACATGCCCAGCAACACCCTATGTTTGTAATTTAACTGTCTGTACAATGTTCTGTTATTTTTACAAAGCCCTTAATTGACATTAGATTATTTAGCCTCCTCTGAGGCACATCAGCTGATCTCTTCAGCCTCCTCTCTGATCACAGGCCTAACTCCACCCAGCGTTTAGCATCTGCTGGTCATCAGAGAATCATGTGCTGGGAGCAACCTGTCCTGTGCTAAGGACAGGTTGCTCCCACCTGTCCTTAGCACAGAATCAAACCTTCAGTTCATTTGTTGCTCTTAGCATAGTTATATTTCATATTATATATTAGTTTATCATATCTCAGGTTTTATTTTATTGCAAGTTGTCTTGCAATAAAATAGCAGAAATTGGTTGAATTTCTTTCATCTTTGGTCAGTTTAAATTAAACTAAAATGTATCTAATTTATCTAGTCTTATCTTAATTTGTCTTCTTAGTTTAATTTTTTTGTTGTTTGTCTTTGCTTAGTTTAACTGGTTTTATCTAAGGTTAACTCAGCTTAGCATTAAGCTTATTGCATTAGCTTATCTCACTTTAACAGAGCATAGCTACACGTTACGTCATTGCAAACAATTTCTTGTTTTACAGATATAAGTATTCTTATATCTGTATTAGTAAATTTCATGTTCAACTTGCTCCAGTGAAAATAATGATCGCACAAAAATATAAATCAACAAATGTCAAGTGAAAACAGACTAATTGTGTTATTGGAAATGGATTGCTTCACTCAATAAGTGATGCATTATTTATAGACAAATGACAAAATTGGTCATAATAACATTTTTTAACAGCATTACATTTCTGAAATATAGATGTGACCTCTTTTCTTCCAGTTTCATGAGCACATTTTTTCCCTATGGCCAACACTACATTCATAGTAGGATTCCTTGTCTCTCTCTCATGAATTTGTGTGATGCTTCAGCCCCTCTCATTCAGCGTGATGCTCTGCTGCCTGCCTTTCTCCCCCTTCTTCCTTTCATAACTGCTCTACATACAGAGAGAGCCCCATTGAGCTCACGTGCCCGGAATTCCACTGGATTGCGAAAACGTAGGCACAAACAAACCTGGATGCCATTTTGTCACCTGGGGCCGTGAATTGAGAGAGTTGGAATACTTACCGACCTGACAGGCAAATGTTTGTTAGAGAAACGAGACACGCCGGCACTGACACTGAAGACTCATCACTGAGTGTGCTTTTCTAGAAAATAAATGGAGGTTAGAAAGTCTGAAATGGTCATTCTTTTCAATACAGACAGGAATTAGTTTTTCTGCTCGGATGGGCATGCAGCGTTGATAAAAGACTTATGCTGAGAGTAGAGAATTTGAAATTATTTTTGTTTTTGTTTGAATAACAATGCCAAAAAGCTGCTGAGAATTACTATTGTACAACTACATTTGTCAATGAGCTCAGAAAGTAAACAACAGAGAAATCCTTCAGTAAAGCTCCCTCATTAATATCAGCCCTCTGAAAACGAGACCTCCGAGTCTTAATTAGCATGCTTTCATATTTTCATACATCATCCAAAAATGGCTCCACTGACCTCCACGTCTGCTCTGTGGGCTCATGTTCTCATTCTTCCTCTATGTTTGCTCTCACCATGATGAAACAGGCTGCTAACATTCCCCTGGTCTGCGAGCTGGGCATTGATAAGCTCTCCTTTGATGATTTCTCCCTGGATGTCGACGCAATGATAACAGCTGCTCTGCGGATGTTCATCGAGCTGGGAATGGTGCAGAAGTTTAAGATCGACTACGAGGTAAAAGATCAGAGCTTCTGTGTCTCATTTGCTTTAAATACTTGATTGAGCTTGCTATGAATGCTGTTGTAGGTCCTCATGAAGACCACTGACTGACCCATGCTGTCATCTCTCTCTGTCCATCTTTTCCTCCAGACACTGTGCAGATGGCTGCTGACTGTCAGAAAAAACTACAGAATGGTCCTCTACCACAACTGGAGACATGCATTCAACGTATGCCAGTGCATGTTTGCCATGCTAACGGTATGCACTGTGAGAACCACATATTAGCACGGATGATTTCTAAGGCTGGTTTAGGTAACATGGACTTCAGATTTTATTGCAACTTTTGTAGGTCTTATTACAAAGTCGATAAAAGAGGTGTTAAAAACTTGAATTACAATAATCAGGCTTTTTCCACCAGATCCCAATTCCTGTTGTTCTCTTTGAACTGCTTCTGATGTCCACAACTCATGAGAGAGGAAAATATGTCACAATTTATTTCATAGAAGTAGCTTTAAATTCAATGGGAAATAATAGGCACTTCTAACCTTTATCTGCTTTAATTTAACAAGAAAAGGTGTATGCTGCAGATGGAAAATGGTGAGAGTTCTAAGTTTCCATTCATCCATACATACATACCTACTTAGCTCTGGGGTTTTACTGGAATACCTCCAAAGTAAGGTGCCCAGGAGGTAAACAGATCCCTTAACTATCTTATCTTATGCCTTTCGATTTGAAGGAACCGCTGAGCTCCCCTGGGTTCAAAGAGCCCAGCCGCTCTACCGAGGATTCATTTCAGAACCTGGAGTCCAGTAGCTGGACAAAGGCCGCAGACAAAGGCCCAATCTGTCTTTATATTCAGGGGGAGTTTCCTATTTTTTCACATCTTCATATCCACTTCATCACTGGAGGTACAGAAAGAGGAGTC
The DNA here is from genome assembly GCA_903067095.1 of Girardinus metallicus. NCBI lineage: Eukaryota > Metazoa > Chordata > Actinopteri > Cyprinodontiformes > Poeciliidae > Girardinus > Girardinus metallicus. The sequence continues at coordinate 5,527 of CAEGAE010075355.1, forward strand.
CTCCACAGAATGTGGATTAAAGTGAAGGCCAGATTCAGTGGCCTTCACTTCACACCTGGTTCAAAACACCAAGACTTTGCTCCTCAGTAAATAATCATTAGGCTGATGAGTGCAGTGATCTGTGCATTTGTGAGTTAAAATTCTCATATCAATTTAATTATTGGATTTCAAACCTGAGATCAAATCAGTAAGATGACTCTGTGTGTTTATTAACTGTGGTTCTGTGCAAATATTTGTATGAATGGAGATCCCAGGAGACTTACAGCATGTGATTCTTTTACTTGAGGTCCTTGGGGTAACACAAGGACCGAATGTGCTAAGCTAACACCATTTAATCAACTACGGCATTAATGTGCAGTGTCCCATTTGAATTGATTATTGGCAGGGGGAATTGAAATAAAAATGTATAAGCTGTTTAAAGTTCCTCTGTTCCTCTAGGTTTTAATGAGTAGGCTGAGGGCCCCACTATCTTCGCTGATATCCCTGCAGTGACCCACAGTGACTCAGTCAGCACATGATCTCCAGAACCCATTCATCCGAGCTAGAAATATAGAGCAGTGCAACTGCAGTCCCTATGGCATTTTGTGAAGATGCTGTGTTTTTGTTTTTCTCTTTTTTTAGCTTGATGCTGCTGTTTTTCCATTTTTATTCAATGTGCTCAGGATTTCATTGAATAATGGTGTGCTGCTGCTCATAAACTGTGTATGTGTGTGTGTGTGCGTGCGTGTGCGTGTGTGTGTTTTATTTGCTTCCTGTCTTCTATGCCAATCAGACGGCGGGTTTCCAGGAGACGCTGACGGAGCTGGAGATCTTTGCTCTTATTGTGGGTTGTGTGTGCCACGACTTGGACCACAGGGGCACCAACAATGCTTTTCAGGCCAAGTGAGTGCACCTTATTTCTGCTTCAGCTGCTGCAAACATACACATAAGCACACAACCTGTTGCATATTGCGCAGCAAAACGTTTTAATATTTGCAATACATTCCACAAGGATTCATAACCGTTTACTTTTTTCACATTTTGTCATGCTCCAACCACAAACCTCGATGTGTCTTCATGATGATGTGTGCTTACTAATATTCTCAAACACATCTCTGTAGCCTTCACAGAACAGCCGGATGTATACTGGAATTTCTACTTACTATTTAAGTAATTCTGAATAAAAATTTTGGAATTTATTTTTTGTTTCATAATAAATTGGGCTGAATATAAATGCCCATTTCAATATTTTGTTTTTAGTTCTAAACAAATTGGACAACCACCAACCATTTTCCTTCCTGTTCACAGTTTTAAGTTATATGACAAAATATATTAACTATTAAATACTTTAACAGAAACCTCAATTTAAATAATTTTTAATAAAAAACTGGTCATCTCTGCTGACTCCTTAATTTGCAAGGTGGAGTTTGATCTACTTCAGACAATTCATCCCTCATGTATTCAGTCTGGTTTTCAGTCTGACTTCTATGAATATTTATTTTTGTTTCAAAATTTAAATACAACTAAAGTTCCAACTTACAAGCTTTACCTTAAGTAAACAATTCTCACGCTATATGGGGACCTTTTTTGTTAAGATCACCAAATGACCATATTCAGACTTTGACATTATGGTTTCAGCTGTAATTTGGGTTATGGGTCTCAAGCGTCCTTTTTTATTGAACCATAAGTTAGAGACAGACTGAACTGGAGAGGAAATCCAAAGAGAGTTTTAGAGCAGTTTTTACTTCTCTTTTGCTCTTGTGGAAAACTTATTATGCTATCTTTTTTTTTTTATTCTAATGTGTTTTTTTTTGTGTGTGTGTGGATGCGTTTGTGTGTGTGGCAGGACGGGTTCAGCCCTCTCTTTGCTTTATGGGACCTCTGCTACGCTGGAGCACCACCACTTTAACCACGCTGTTATGATCCTGCAGAGCGAGGTGTGTTATGTTCCGATATCTGCTGCAATGCAGTTACCGTTCACCTTCTGCTGCATGTGATTACAAACACTGCTGGCAATGGAGCCTTTCACCTTTGTTCCCTTCGGAGATGGGATATTTTTAAACTGCAGTCTGCAGCTGCAATTTCATCCACATTCCTTCAGTAGAAACTGGACTTTATGGCTCTTATTGCACAACTGTTGCAGAAGGCTGTTTTAGTCAAGTGCAGATAACTGGATAATATGAATACAGCACAGTAATGGGAGAAAGAAAGAACACACTGTTTTACAGCTCAGAACTGGTCTCTACCAGGTTCTAAAACCATTTACATCTAAGCTCGAGTGTACAAAAACACACAAGAGATTCCAACCTGTCGTAATTTACTAAATAAAAAAGACAGAAAATGGAAAAGAAATCTGTGGAAAAGTACACCTTGTGATGTGATGGCCTGTAAAACCACATTTAGTAGGAAGAACTTGAAGTAGATGTTTTCTGTATGACTTAATCCAATTTTTGTATCAGTGTGAAGGAATTTTAGCCAAAGCTTTGTTACATGGTCCTCTTCAGAGTAAGGGGCTAATGGATTTATACTGATTTATTTCGTACAACCAAAGAAGATTGTTACAGAAGTGTTGTCATTTATTGAAATGCAACTTTATGTGTTTTTATGAAGCATTTCGCCCACAAAAACATGTAACATGTTAAGAGATTCCTTTAGAGTCCTCTGCTGAGGATCAATTAGTCAGGTGAACCGGACGACAATCACCTGCCTGCTCCTTTACATCTGCATCTAAATAAATAGAATAGCACTGCAAAGTTTCTTTATTTCAGTAGCTGGATAGACTACGTAAAACACATTATGTAGATTAACTGCACAAATTATAATAATTTTTAGCTTACAGAGCTTGAGATTAAAATATCAGAACAAATCAACAACAATAATAATCAAATATTTTTAATGTAAAAATGTGGGCCCAATGAAAAGTTTGTTTGATACCTGACTAAAAGTTGTAGTTTTTTAATGATTAACAACATGTTGCAATATGTTTAGATTTGGATGCTAAAAATTATATTTAAATATTTTGAGAACTTGATGGATATAAAATCATCATTTATAAACAAATCTTTATACTCAAAATCAAGGAGTATCTTGTTTTCATAAAGACTATACGTGTTAACATGGTGTAAGGTGTAAAAGCACGATCAATTACATTTGTCATCTGCTTCTGTTAAAAGGTGTCACATGTTTGATTTCACATTTTTCCAGCATGCCTTCCAAACTGCAATCCAACTGAAAAGCAAAGACATCTGCTAGACTGGGAAAATTAAAGAAAAGATGAAACAACTAAATAAGTAGTTTATTTCAGACAAGCTGAAATAAACTGTTATTTATTTTAGAATATTTGAATAAAACAACGTAATCAGATTTCTTTATTGAAGGAATTTGTAAATCATTTGCATGCCAGGAAAGTTTAAAGAAAACTATTAAATGTCCAAGCATTTTAAAGTGTCTTCGTCTAGAAATTTATTTATTTTTATTCTTAACAACAGTCACATCGGAATTTGAAAAGTTTTTTCTATGTTTAGATAATTTTAAAAATAGGCACACATGCGCCCAAGTCCACAATTTCATAGGACACAGGATGTAACTGGTAATGCAAAAAAATAAAAGATGAACACTTTACATGTACTAAAGATTTGACATCTTGAGAAGAGTTTAATTTGGCTGCATCTTTTTGGAAAAGCTTCAAGAAAGACGCAGTGAAAGTTTCAGCCAAAAGCATTTTTATTAAGCGTCGACTTGTATCAATGGCTCGTGCTGACAAGCCGATTTTGCACCATTTCTTAAAGCAGGGCCTCACAAAGTCATCCAAAGGGTCACAAATTACCCCTCCCTGGCAACATTGTGGACCCCTACTGCTTAAAGGTTGTATCTCTTTTTTATTGATAACAAAAAAAAAAAAGATAGAACCTTCTTTTTTATTCATAATATAACGAAACAACCAATCACATCACCAGAAGTGTTTTTCACACTCCCGGTGATGTGATTTTATTTCCATAGAAATAAGTGTTGACTAACTGGTGATAGCCACTATTTTATTAATGAAGTCGACTGCAGTCTTTTTTTACACTCCAAGGCCAGATTGGGGCAGGAAAAAAGCCTGGTAATTTATTCATGCTCAGCCATTAGAGTAAGGAATTAATTTAAAAAACAAAGAACTTTTCAGGGTTTTTAGTTAAGAGTTCAAACAAAGTGCAGAACATCATTAAACAAGTGTTTAAAAGTTAATGCTTTTGTCTACAAATTATATCAGAAGTTGTAGCTGAAGAAATTTAGATAACGTAATTAAACATTTAAAAAAAAAAAAAAAACATGATTAAAACTACATATTAATGTGAAGTTTCTTACATTCAGCTCCACTCTGGTGGCTTACACCCGTTGAAATGCTGTTGTTTCCAAATACCACCAGCCCTAAGTTTAAATGAATGAAAGGTACTAAAGGCCACATAAAAATGGTTGCCTTCACCCTCACAGTGCTTGAAGGCAACCATGCGCTCCCTCAGTTGCCTGAGTAAACAAATAGCTCAGGCTGCCCTCAAATCAATATAATTACAGAGATGATAGATTCGGTGGTAATTGGTTGGGAGAGCGACGTTTTACCAGGTGATCAGGTTTCATGCACTTGTAATTGGAGGTGTTTTTTGAGGGGAGCAGCCGAGACGGGGCTGAGGAGAGGAATCCAGTGGCTTCATTATCCCAGTGCTGACAACACGGCGAGCTGACAAATGTTTACCTCGGCTACACGGCGCCTGTTAATGCGGGGCTGGATCTGCTGTTGTCCTCATGTTAATTAGCATACAAATGAATAGTGTGTGACTAATTCGAGTAGAAGGGATGGCTGCTGATGATTCAGTTGAGCTCTGATAAAAGTGTAAAGGGGTCGAATTGTCACTCGTCACCTTTGCGTCTCTCGCCTCCTTCTCCATCTGCAGCAGGTGTGAGCACCACAGACGTCCTTTACGTCATCGCTGTTAACGTGGTTCAGTGTTTTTACTAGGACCTCTGAGATGATGAGAGAAGTCAGGGGCATGTTTGCACAAATGTTCAGAGCTAAGCTGTCTGTGTTTAAAACAGTGGTTATCTGTTTTTAAGAGCTCCTTTGACTCTCCAGTAGAAAGCGCCTGGATGGTGAATGAATGTACCGTACATGCTGCGTTAAAAACCCAAGATATGGAGCTCACTTATTAGCAGCTGTTGGGAAGCTGCTCCCCTGCCCAGATCCAATTAGTTTCATTGGAAAGATTCCCGTGAAAAAGCCTTTTGATTTGTTATAGTGCTAAAAATAAAACTCAACGCTGAGTTTCTGTGAATTGGAGAAAATTCACAATAAATTCAAACTCGTGAACCTAATAGATAGGTTTAAGAATCACAAACAGTAATCTGACATCTAGCTTCTCATCAGAAACCACAGGCATGAATGTATCTCTTTTTTTTTTTTTACATCTGGAGAGTTATTTACCACCCAGTTATTTTACTAATTATGTTTAAAACCAATTTGTGTGTGGTGATAACCTTAAGACTCTGCAGTGTTTTCCCACTCACAATGTCAGATGGATTCAGGAACCACACATGGTGAGGTGCCACTCCAACAAGCAAAAAACAATGCATAAAAAACCTAATGGTGAAATTTGCTAATATGTTCTCCTTTTGATACATGTTTTCAGCCTTATGCTGGTATGAGTTTAGAAAATTGATCAGACTCCACTCATATTAAGTCACAAAAGTTTTAATAGTATTTTCCACGTTTGCAGCACCACGTCCAAGACCTGGTAAACACATTATGATGTGCTAAACTGGAGGAATTTCCTTTCCCACAGCATCCATTACATCACAGGCAACAGGAGAGGGACGAGTCATGGTTTATTTAATTGTAGGAATCATTTAAGTGCAGAAATAATCATAAAAAAACACTTTGGGCAATGATTTTGCACACTACCACAAATTTGTGAATGCCTTCCTGGTTTAACTGGATTAAAACCTTAATGTTATGTGGAAGGTTTGTGTGTGTCCTGCTATGAAAAGTCAGCATGGTGGCTATGAGCCTGTAAACTAAAACTAGAACTGATTTTGTGACTTGAGCCACTGAAGCGAAAGCAGGCATGCCTTTCACTGAAGCAGCAGGAGCTAGTTGGCTCAACAACGCAGACATGTTTCTAACAGAGCCGGAGAGGGAGGAAGCTATAGGCTGGTATATTTAATGTGGCACATTCACGTCTGCATTGGTTTGTTCAGAAAATAACTTGGAGCACCATTAAGATGAAAAACAAATCACACTTAACTCTTTGCTTTTAGATTTTATTCAGCTCGGGTGAGGTGCTATGTTAACTTTTTAACAGTTGTAAGAAAGAGGATTAGGGCCACAAAAAAAAAAAAAATCACTTAAATCCAACATGTTCCTCTAGAATGTCAGTTCACCTCTTGGACAACTCTTTGTCACTGAACCTGGCTGCTCCCAATAGCCTATCTGCATTAATATCTGAATTGTGACTTCTTTTTTTTTGTGATAATTATGACTTTAATCTCAGACTTCCCAAAAATAATAAAGTCAAAATTCTGAAATTAAAGTCAGAAATTTTAATATTATTATTTTCTGGTGAACTAATTGTCCTCGGTAGGATTGTAACAGTCATTTTTAGCTTTTTAATATTAAATATTTAACTTTTAATGGTTCATGAAGTACAATTGAGTGGACTAGTTTGAACTTTCTGTAGGCCAGTTAGGGTCAAAATTATACCTACAGGCTCAAATATATGCACTTCCACTGTTATTTTCATAAATGTAACTCTGCAATTTATATCTTCTTTTGTTACCATTAAAGAAGAGTGGTCGAACATAATGGATGTTGGACCACTCTCTTTTGCAGAAATGGTAGAGCTATTTGAACGTGTTGGATTGTACTCCTGACTAAATAACTTAAATCCAGTCAGACTGGATGCGTTTTAAGCCTCATCAGTGGTCAAACATCCAGCAGGAATTATGCCTGGCGTTTCATTGAATGAATAAAAAAAAAAAGTTTTATTTTTGTTGTTTAGGTGTCTTTTTTCTTGAGATATATTAAAGAAATATACCAAAAATTAATAGGTGAAAATGTCCCGAAGACTGAATATTCATCCATTCCTTTATGGATGGTAGGAATGCTAAATCTAAAAAGTAATTCACGCAGAGCCTGTCAGTATTTTTGATGTGAAGCGTTCTACTCTTTCTGACATGTAATCACCATGTTTGTCTCCACAGGGTCACAACATCTTCTCCAACCTCTCCTCCACGGAGTACAGCGACCTCATGCAGCTGCTCAAACAGTCCATCCTGGCCACAGACCTCACGCTTTACTTCGAGTATGTTCCTCTAAACCCACTGAATCCACAACACAAAGCCCACTGGCCGCCGTCAGGCTCATCTCAGCACACTGCTTGTTCAAACCTCGGAGTGGTTGTTCTAGCGAACAACACCCCCTGGTGGACAGAATGCGATTTGCAACTTTATCTAGGAGCTCTTTATTTCTTTCCTTTCAGGAAAAGAAACACGTTCTTTGAACTGGTCAGCAAAGGGGAGTACAACTGGAATGTGAAGGCTCACAGAGACATGTGCAGGTGAGGTTGTCTCTCGTTGTCCCTGAAAGTAGAAATACAATTACGTCATAGTTTCCAAGGCTTAATATAACTCTGTTCCTACTTCTCAGATCTATGATGATGACAGCCTGCGATCTTGGAGCTGTCACGAAGCCATGGGAAATATCACGCAAGGTGACAAATATGCGGCGAAAAGTGTTAACGTGTTTCTTACGTTCACATGGGGCTGAAAGTTATCAGATTAGATGATTTCGCTCTCTTTTGCTTCCTAGCAAAGCTGCTTAGTTGGGGGATTGGTTGCTTTCTATAATAAACTGATTTAGCTCGCTACTTTCTGCACTTTTAGTACTAAAAAAGTAGGATTTTCTTTCAATTTTTTATTTTTTTTTCTCAGGTTGCAGAGTTGGTGACGAGTGAATTCTTTGAGCAGGGAGACCGAGAACGACTGGAGCTGAAGCTCACGCCCTCTGTGAGTAAATCAGACCAGCTCAGCGTTTGTGCTTTTTGCAGTTTCTCTCACCCCGGTGCCCTCTGAGAGCTGATGATGCCGACACGATGATATATTTTCTCTGCTGTTCGGAAACACACTGACTTTGTAGGAAACACGAGAGCCCGTGTCTCTTAGCGTGAGGAAAGTGTAGGGTCAGCTTGACCGCTCCACTGTCCTGCATTCAAAGCAGATTTTTTTTTCTATTGGTTCATCTGCAAACCCACAGACAGTTTTGCAGACCCAAAGCCTTGCAAAAACTATTTATGCTGCTTGATTTCCGCCCCCCCTCCCCTCCTCCCATTTTTCACCATAAACCCCAAAACTATTATTGTGACTTTAGACCAACACAATGTAGTGAATACATTTAAAGTAGGTGGAGAGTTGTGCATGGTTTCCAAGGATTTTAGGAAAAAAAAAAATCTAAAAAGTGTGGAGTATATTTGTGTTTATTCTTGAAGTTTTCATAGAAATTCCAGTTTCGCACATCTAGAAACCGAGAATTGTTTTTATTTTTCTTTGGAAAATAACCAAAACACCGACAGGTTGGATAGAGAACATTTAACAGCATGAAATTTAAAGTTTAGTCACAGATTCTTCATTCTATTTAGGTCAGTACTTTGACTGGGCCAATCTGACACAATGAAATACTTTCATATAAGCCATCCCAATGTTGCTGTGGCTGTTTATGGTCGTTGTCCTTTAACAGCTTTTCTTCCAGGATTCCCCCTGTCCTTACTGAACAAAAGCATTCCCACAGCATAATGCTGCCTCCGTTATGTGGATATTGTGTTCAGAACAATCTGCAGCATCACTTTTCTGCCATACATAGTGCTGTCTTGAGATCCAAAAGATCGTTTTATGTTTAATTTAACCAGGCATTTGACTTCAGATGCCTCTAGATTTTCCTTTTCCGTCATTTCCAAAACAATGAGGACAATCACGCGCTCCTTTGTGTTGGTTTACCAAATTACATCCCAATGAAACAGTGAAATTGACAAAATGAGACAAAATTTGACAATGGTTACAGGGTATGAACAGTGACAATGTATGTTGGTGTAGAAACAGTAGATTTCTCGCTCCTAATTACGAAGGTTGCTTTCATTCAGAAATATTTCCTCCACCCTCATGGCTGCAGCCAGCAGAGGTGTACTGTCAGCCTAGAAAGGAGAAAACCGGCCGGCTTCTGCCTGCAATTAATGACTGTTAAGTAATCGAGCCTGGCCACATTGCCTCCCCTCTGAAATAAGTAATTGAGCAGCCTCAGGTCTGCTGCTTGTGTTGAACCTTTAGCTCTCTGTTGTGTGTGGGCAGCCCGAGGTTGGAAATGAAATATTAACTTCTGAGTCGCAGCCCGGTAACTATCTCTGAAGCGCAGCCTCAGCGGAGCCTCTTAAGCTCAGGCTGCATGAATGAGGGAGAGAAGAAAATGGGCATGAAATAAACTCAGCTGACTTGAGAGCGGAAAGACAAAGTTCCTAAAAGGAGAGCGCTAAAAGCAACACTTCAGGGCATGTATGAGTATTAAAATCATAAAAACAAACAACTCTATCTCTCTCTCTTTTTTTTTTTTTTTTTGCCTTTCAGGCCATCTTTGATCGTAACAGGAAGGATGAGCTTCCAGGGCTGCAGCTGGAGTGGATTGATGGAATCTGCTCGCCTCTGTACGAGGTAAAAATGAAAAAAAAATAGAGAAGAAAACCCGCACGACTGGCTGCTCTCTGGCCTTCACTGTGTCACGCTTGTTGCACATCCGCCTCTGACATCAGCAGACGCCGTCCTTCCTCGGTTATTGTCCCTCGCTGACGGCAGCAGTGAAACTGTCGCCTGCGAGTGTTTGACTTTCTTTGCAGGCGCAGGTTTCTCTGTGAAAGAGAGAAATGCTTTTAATTGAGGAGCTCTGAAAAAACTTCAAGGTTACGTCCTGTTCTTGTTCAGAGCAGCGGAGCGAGCGTGCACTTAGTGACTGTGAGACGGCGTGTGAATAGAGATGTGAGACAGGTTGAATCTCCTCTGTAAGACGGTTCTGCAGCGGGCTGACTTTTGGCCTCTATTAGCTTTAGACACAAGAAATTCTGACTGCTTTTACCGATGAATCTTTGCTAAGTAAAAATATGAATCCGAGTTACTTCCTGGTGACGTTTTTTAGGGAGATTTTTGCTGTTCTAACTTGTCCAGGTCTGTCTTAGTGAATTTGAATATCACACAAAAAATAATATTTAGTGTATTTTATTTAATTTTCAGCCTTTAAAAATGACAATATAAGGCAAGTAAAAATATTTTTAATAAATATATTATCCATACAACCATAGGGAAAAACTGCCAACTTGGCAAGGAGGGTGAAGCTACAAAGCTTCACTGCTGAACACAGAGTCCAAACATATTACGGAAAGTTTAGTGGAAGGAAAAAGTGTGGTAATGTAAGGTGTATCCACTCAGTGGCCATCGGTCTGTGGCTCTGCTGAGGTTTTCAGAAAGCCCTAGTTACTGTGGAAGTGTCCTCCAGCTTGTTTGCATTGTCAGAGTTGCTGCTTTGCATCGTCTTCTTTAGAAAACTGTGGAGATTTTCTACAAGGTTTAGGTCAGGTGAGTTTGTTGGCTAATCAGGTGCGGTGATACCCAAGTCATGGAACCAGGTATTGGTTATTTTGGCTGTGTGTGAAAAGCCATGAAAGTAAATGTTAGAATTCATAACTCTATCAAGACTGCAGCTATCTCTGTTGCTTATGCCCTTTTTTTCAGCCATACTTTTTCCTTCCACTAAACATTCCCTTAAAATGCTAGGATACAGTACTCTGTGAACAGCCAGCCTATTTGCCAATGCCTTTTTAAAAAGCGCCTGTATAAAAGTGTGTGTTTCTGTGTGACATCTGCTGAGGCTGATCTGCCCCTCCCACATCAGGAAGAAGAAGGCAAACTTACCGAGATCAGCTCTGTTAAAGCATGATGTGTGATCAAGTTACATCGATGTAAATCACAAAGAGGATGAGTTGTCAAAGCCCAGATGATAGAAATAAATCACTGATCTCCACGGCAGCGGGTCATTTTCTAGGATTTTCCAGTGAAACTGTACAGAAGCACATTACTTTCTGGAATTATGAGTCAAAAGTGCTGATGAATTATCTTCAGATCAGTAGGTGCAAGTTAGAATGGAGTAAACTTTGCTGGGCTGTAGTTTCACTGTTGTTGCTGTCTGTGGTGTGTAGATGCTAACATGTCAAAGCTCACTGAGTGTATGGGGGGTGTTGTGCCTCATCTGAAGGGCTGCTGATTGGAGAATGCAGATATGGAGCTCACGGTTTTGCTTCTGCCAATTATACTTGCAGCAGGAGGGAAAGGCAGAGTAGGGTGGGGGGGAGGCGAAGAGAGAAAAGTTCAGAGGCGGCAGGATTTTTGTCTGTGGGTGAGAGATCTTGTTCTTAATTTCGCTGATCTCCTCATCCTGGTGGTGGCTCCCTACTTTGTGGAATATTAATAATCCTTGATTATATAAGCTTCCATGCTCATACCCCAGCACAAGACAGTAGATTCTTTCTGTCTCTCTGAGACTAAATAATAGAGCGATCGTGCTGTGCAAATAACTGAGCAATCTCCCAAAGAGACTACTGCTTGCAGCAAAAACACAGCAAATATTCCGGCGGCATTTTGTACTTTTTCTTTTTTCTTTTTTTTTTTTTTTTTTTTTTTTACAAATTTTGATAAAGTACTATACCTACTTATTTATTTATTTTTTTGACAAAATTATTAGATATATATTTAAATGGGTGGCAAAAATTATGCAGGCCTTTCGTTGCTGCAAAAACTGGCACAATGGCCTCAGAAGACTTTTTTAAAAATAATTTTTTACAAAATGATGCTACATATCAGACCATAAAACAACATTGTCTGTCCCAGTAATGTAGTGTACTGTTGTGTCAGCAGCGCCTCCACTAAAGAGGTTTAAAGACGTAAATGTTGTAAACTTGTTGTTTATTATCTCAAGACGTATAAAAAATATTTAGGGAAAATGCTAACTATTATCAAAAAATATTCTATCAGGATCACAGATTAATATTTCTGTTAGCAAATGACAAATTTCGTTACTATCCTTTCAATGTATTTTTTACTTTTAAGTCATCTTCATTACTTTTGTTCCGTCATTTTTTCTGTAAAGCACTTTGAGTTACTTTTTGTATATCTTGTTGGTGCCATACATATAAACTATCCTTGCCTTACTTGGGGTATATTCTTTTTAAATATGTAACTTGATGGGTGCTTTTTACGCCCACCATATTTGCATTGTTGTTTAAAAGTTAAGGGTTAACTCAAGACTTTTCACACTTATTTCCTCACTTTTGTGAGTTGGATGCATACAGATGTTATATTTGCATATGAAACAGAGTTAATGACACAATAAGTAATTACAGTGACTTGTTAGACAATGTTAGAGAAACAACGTCCTGTTATCTGCCTGGTGATTTATCAAATGGAAAGTGACAAGTTTGCTTACCCTGCCAGTTACACCTGAACAGAGAAAAATGACAACAGCAACTAATCTCAGTCACACACGTGCTTCTAATCTTTAAAGAGCAGGCATTTTGATGGACTGCAGCTATCGAGTGTTTGTTTGTTTTCACTTTTGTCGTGGGTTGTTCTCCCTCTATACATATTGTTTCGTTTCTTCTTCCTTAAATTATTCATGCGATGAACAATGCCGAGTTCATTATTAAGCAGCAGTACGTTCAAATCTCAAAGCGAACCACCGCTGTCTCAGAAACTTTGAACAGCGCAACTAATTTAGACTATGAGAGAAACATCAATGTTTTCTAGAAATATTTTACCAACTGGACGCTGAACCAGAGTTAACTTTAGTTATTTCATAATTCACAATAAAACATCAGGGTATGATCAATTATACACACTTTAACACAGTAAGTGATTTCACAAAATCATAGAACCTGTAAGGAAATAAATAATTTTTATGTCACTATGTATCTTTTTTGAAAGATTTTCTCTCCTTTTTCATTCTCTTTTTAGACTCTTGTCAAGTTGAATCCCAAACTTCAGCCGATGGTTGATATGATACGAGCAAACAGGGCCAATTGGGAGGACCTGAACAAGAAGAGACAAAGTGGCCAGAGTATTTCCGCCCATGCCAGCCCCTACAATGACGAAGCCACGGAAACCAAAGCCTGCCCAGCGGACAAAGCCGGCAGCACGCCCTGCAGCGGCGACTCTGAAAGCACACCATCCAAGACGGCCAGTTAGCTTCTGCTGAAGAGCTGGAACGTCCCTGGCCTTTTTTATTCTCCAGAATGCAGCCTGCAGCAGAGGCAGTGCATGCAGAGGTTCTTAGGCTCTGCTCCTCTTCGCTTTTGCAACCAGAGATGAGTTTTACCACTCGGGAGTGTGGCGCAATCCCTTCAGATTTTCAGCTGAAGGTTGACATAGCCGCATTTGGCCGGCTCATCAGAGCGACTGAAGATCAGATGATGACACCTTGTCAAGGAGGCGAGGAAAATCAAACCACTGTGTTGCTCTGACTTTTTGGCAAAAGACACGAAGAGTGTTGTTTGTTTCTGTTGTGTTTTATTTTTGCTCTTGGTATCTCTCTGTGTTGCTCGCATTTTGTCCAGAGTTTAAAGAATCTTTTTTTGTAAATCTGTAAATAAGCTGTTGAGTTGTTTGAAACTTTATGCATTGGATTGGATTGTGGTTGTAGAGCCTCTTCTGAAGGATGAAGAGGTGTAGAAACAGTAGGACCTGTGGCTTGCAATGCAAATTGAATTATGTGCTCCCTCTCTTCCTGTGCCTTGTTTCCAGATCCTACTGAAAAAATGCATGGCCTCTGTGTGAGGTTCTCACATTATGGAAATTCTTGTTGAACCTTGCTGAATTTCTGCCATAATTTGTAAAACCAACGATTGCAGCTATGTCTTGATCCCTTAGTTTGCCGCAAAGAATTATAATAATCAACAAATGGAAATATATTTTGGCCCAGTTTTATACATACGGGGCCTCTCTTGTCACACAAACATACACAATGTGCCTTGAGAAAGTTGCTCTCATATTACATGGATTTCTGCAGGGCGAAACTTCAGCTCTGATGATTCACTACTGACAGCTGGAACACAAAATGTCACATTTTATTTCAAAAGCCATGGTTAGACATTTTCAGGGTATCTCTTTCTTTTTTTTTTGCCTTTTGCACCAATGATAAAAGCTCATCCCACTGTTATGATTATCTGGTATATAAAACGCTGCAGTGAGCAACGAAAACTTAAAATGTCATAAAATCACTTAACTTTATCAAAAAGGAAACATAATCAACTCAATTCCTGCAGGATTACTCTTACTGATCAATTAAAGCCAAACAGGCTTTAAAAAAATTATACCTCTGCAAAGAACAGCACTTGTGGTCATCCATTGTCTCCCACCCAATACATGCGGAAGAAAAATCCAATGAAACTCTCCAGTGTATTGGCATTCCCAGGCCAGAAGGGATATGAGATTCCTCCAGTAATTGTTCTTGATCTGCTCTGTGGTCTTCTCTTTTTAGGAGAGGCTCTAGTAAACCTCAAAAGAGACCCTGGAAGCCAGTAGATACGATCTGTGACCAATAGCTCTACTCTAAGGTTGAGCCTTACCTCTATTCAGAGGAAGATCATTTTTGTTAGTTTTTTTCTGGGATCATATTCCTTCTTCCATGATTCATCTCTCATGGCAACACTTGAGAGTCATAAAAAACACAGATACATCACAAGCTTTGCTGTTTTGGCTCTTTACCTCAACAAACCAGAGGAATACTCTCAACAGTGATGAGACCCCAAATCTCTCTGCCCATCTTCTGCTCTGTGACACCATTATTCATGAGCAAAGCACATAGCTACACAACTCTGCTTGAAGAAGTGACTTACTGTTGAACTGGAGGACACAGTCCACCTTAATCTGGTTAAAAACTTTCACCTCAGAGATGCAAACTCTCATTCTGGCTGCTCTCACCTTGCAGTGAGCTGCTCTGGTTTATGATAAAAATCATGGCCAAAAGACGCCAACACAACCAGATTGCATCGTCCACAAGGATTGGAGATAAGGGCCATACTCAACTTCATGCCAAGGCTACAGACACAGCCCTTGGTTTGGGTATGCAATGACTAGATAGGCCTTAAAAGCATCCCAACATCCCACATTCTGGCAGATTTTCTTCAGGTAGAGAGCTGTTTTATGGCCTGGAAGAATCCTGAACCCGAGGTTCTATGATCCAGTGAGCTTTCACAGTGCAATCCCTCATTATCTGGAACATACTCTCCGGTTCCCTCTCAGATTACATACAGCTGTAGCCAGATATTTTCATTCACTATGAAAAGAAGCACGAGAATCCTTGTTTTTTCACTGGCTGACATCAAATCAGATTAAACAGTTTGTGTTTTAGGTCGGTTAGGATTGCCATAATCTCTTTGATTTGCTAAATGCCAGAATAATGAGAAATATGCTTTTTTTAATGCTAATATTACTTTCTTCAAATTCTGAAGTTTATATACATTAATATGGCAATGCCTTCACACAATTTGGAAATAACCACATTATGAAATCATGGCTTTGTAAACTTTGTAATTCACAATATTTGAGTTAAGTAGAAGCCCACTAGTTGATGTTTTATAAAGGAACACCTCAAACTCACCACTTCCTTGTGTGACATCATTGACATATCTGGTTCTTTCTTGGGTCCAGATGCCTGCAGACATTATGCTCAAAGAATTACATGCCGATATAAACAGCATGGAAATATCCATCTATGATACCAGGAAGGAGGTTCTATATCCCAGAGATCCAACTTTGTAACGATTCCGTAAAAGTGCTTTCACCCATAGTAAACAAGTCCTGTGCTGACATTAGCTAAAAAGTCAATCAACAAGGAAGAAGCCATATCTCCAAAACCAAGATAAGAAGCCAGTTTACATTTAAAAAAAAATGCACTCGAGGACAAAAACATTTTTCGGACACGTCTCTTATTCTTGCATTTAACAAATAGAAATAATTTGGTAATCTAAACCAGGGCATGGAAATATCTAGTCTTGTCTCAATCTGCTCTTTTCTGAACTCCCATTATTTCTTTGCAGAAATGCTATAGCAACACACATTACTAGAGCACGTCTTAAACCAGCACTGTGTTTATCAGGGACCTGGATTATGCAGAGCAAAACAACAAACAATTTCCTTTTGTGTAGACCTTCGTTCGCCTTTTGTACCCCACTTGATGTTTCCTCAGGTATAGGTGCCATAAATTTAACTTAGCATTTAGGAAAATTCAACATTTTGGTTAATTATCAAGCTATTCATAGCACCTCACATGACAGTTTGCCAGTTTGATATTAGCTGGGAGTCAAACTGAGCTTCTATAACTCACAAATGTTGAGATTGCACATAAGAAGTCTGCAGAAGTATGAAGCATTTTAGGTTTGTGCAGAATCATCAAAAGAGACCAGGAGGAGTGATTGGAAAACCTTAGAGGTGGATCTTGTTCTCTTCTGTTAGGTTTGTTGTTCATAAACCATTAAAGTAAAATGAATCACCCTTTTGGTGTAATCTGTACAGTCAGACCACAGTCGGATATTTACAGGATTCCTACACAGTTTGTAAAATCTGGAATAGTTTTCCAAATCAGAAAAATTACGGAAAAAAAGAAAGAAACATATTGTATTTCTTGACATGGTTCCCTATCTCATTGCCTTGATGTTATGTCCTTCCTTTCTTTTATATTTCTTCTTTTATATCTGTCATTTCTCATTGATTTTGTATATCATTCCTCCCCCCTTTTTATCCTTCTGTGTTTACTTCCTTTTGTCATTTTTCCTACTTTTCTTTCTCCCCACTTTGTTTCTTTCTTTTATTCATATCTTACTACCTTTCTTCTCTATGGTTTTTCTTTTTTCCTTGTATGAGTAATTCATTTTATCTTCACTTTCTTCCTTTCTTATTCCCTTTTGTCCTTTCTCTGTCTTTCTTCTTTTTGCTCATGTATCCTTTCTTGCTTTCTTGTATCCTTTGTTTCTTCCCTTGTCTCCTGCCTTCTTCTCTTCCCTGTATCCTTCCTTCCTTCTTTCAGGGAGGAGTTTATGAAGTTATTGAAAGCATTTTTGTTTTTCATGCAGACCACCATCTGAAGGCACCATCAGATCACCGGTTGTTTTAGTCAAGCACAGATCTGCTTAAAGCACAGCTTTCATAGAGTCAGGCCGTCAACAGCCTGACTGACTAAAACCATTTGTTTCATTTTTAAAACTGTAGAAGGCCTGAGTTTTTATTTTTCTTTCATTTCTTAGCTTTGCTCAGAGCCTGGATAGTCAACCATTTGTTTTCCTTCATGCAGAAGACTGACACATGAAAACTGGAGTGCCCATCTAATATCAAAGCTTTCCTTTTGGTATTATTCAAACTGCATTATTTCTGAGTATGGGTATGCCTTATAAGTTGTGTTGTAGCTTTGTGGGCTGGCGTTTCTAATGTGACTGTGCACATAGTGAGGCATGGATCTACTGTGTTTTATTTGAAGAGCTCAACAGAAAACGACCAGAATCGCATGTTTAACGCAGTCTCGACTCCAACCAATTTGCTGAGGATGTAGCAAACAAAGTGAGCCGACAAATACCTCGTATTTTGACTAGCGCACACCTTATCTCATCAGACATGCATGACTTAAATTCTCCTGCATTATGCTGCGTGAGTTACATATGAATATTGCTCTTCTATTTTTCTATTAGGGCTCCACATGTGGAAAAAGTTTCCTCTTCCTTTTTCCTCCTGTATTTCTCTCCTGGTTTGGATTTTGGATTTATTCAAGACGGGCTAATCTGAGGGAAAGCCAGAGCATGAAAAAGGCAAATGTGCTTCTGTTTCTGTTCAGAGTTTGAATAAAGAAAAAAAAAAAAATCTGCTACATGTATTTCATTCATTTTGTTTCTGGAGAACTAAGGAATATGTATGCATAATAAACATTGCAACAACATTGCAGGGGGCACAAGACTAAATGAGGCTAAATAGAAATGCATCCACATTTTTTTGTTTATCTTGATTACTTTAGCCCAAATTCTTCTATCTGCTCAGCAACTTTCACTACTTCAAGTTAATCAGAATTGTAATATTCCCCCCAAAATATATTGAAGTTTGTTTGTGCTGTAATAAGATGCCAAGAAGTCCATACATCTGCAAGACCTAGCGATAGAAAATCTTTGAACAAACATTTTCTTTTTGCTACAAAATTTCTCAATACTCTGCTAAAGAAATAGATACAAGAAGAGAGGAAGTTCACATGCACTCATATAAATAAACATGGCTACATCCATTGACGTTTTGGTTTTGTAAGTATGTAAAATATCTCAGTAGATTTATACACATATTACACAATGAAACACATTTTCTTAAAACACTGTATGCTCTTCAAAAGCTAACCAGTGAGGAAATATCACAATAAACCAGAATTAAAAAGAAATCTTTAGTTTCCTGAAGGACAGATTTAACATATTTATGTGTTTACCTAGTGTGTTAAACATAGAGAACATCCCAGAGGAGATAAACTTTTTTTTAAGATATACAACGCTGTTTAAAGATTCTGGTCTTGCCTGCAAAGATGCAGATTATCCATTAATCTTTGAAGGTGGTCTTGATCAGTACATTCATCAGACTTTCTGAAGCTCTTTCCAAATTGTTCTTTAGATTTTGGCTACTTTTTACTCACTTTTCTTACAACTCTGAACATGAAGACTGTAATGAACATTAACCCCACAGTTTCCACTTATTGGATATATGTGACTGGGGTTATCAAATATGTGGATTCCCGAGCTCCGCAACCTAATGCTAAATCCGACCTCTTGAAGGAGGAAGCTCATTTCAGCCACTTGTACTGAGGATCTTGTACTTTTGATTATTTTCCACAAATTGGGCTCATTTTTTTCTTCTATGTGAGAACACAGACTTCGTATTACAGCAGACCATGCCTTCAGTTTTCACCTACTCTATCCTGCCATTCCTTTAAAATACTATTTCTGTCAAACTGTGCTAGTACGTTTGTTTTTTTCAGAGGATCTACAAAAGAAACGGGAACAAATTATGCTTTTATGCCAGGCTGCCCTCAAGCAGCTGAAAGATCGTTTCCCTTGCCAAGAACGAAGTCCCACTGGACATAATGATGCTGTTTGTTCACTAATGTCCTTTAACAAACCTCTCAGGCCTTCACAGAACAGCTGGATTTATACTGACATTAGATTATGCACAAGTTAAATGACTTTTCATGGCTGTGAAGGTATTGTTTTATTATCTGACTGTAAAGGGGCTGTTTATAAAGCACCACATATTTTATGTTATAATTTGAAATGAAAATCACACATTTTCCATTTACAATTTTACACTGCTATTGAAAATGACTGAAAAATGTACCACTGTCCAAATAAACGTTCAGAAAGTCTGTAGGAATAGTTGGCTTCTAGTGCAAACCATATGTATTTGCTTAAAAAAAAAACTTTAAAAAATTTTAAACTGATTTGTTCAGAAATTGTGCAAAAGTATATATATTATTCAAGGTAAAGAGAAAAAAAAAGAAAAACTGTGTTCGCCTCAAAGTTGAGGTTTCTCTCTGTGTGATGCTGACCTCCTGTGGACTGATGAGTATCTGCATTTAAAAAAAATGCATAAATGAAATGCTGCAGATTCCAGCACATTTCATTGAAATACATTAGAAATTTTAAGGGCAGTGAAGCAAAAGAAGATTAAGACCTTTCTTTTAACTATTTTAATATGTTTTAATTAAAAGACTGTTGTAATTATTTAAATGTTTGGATTTGAATGCTTCTTTGGCTTCTGTCAACATCAGCTGTTTCCATTCACAAAATCTTAAAGTAGAGCCAAAGCTGCAGTGAATTTCATCGCTCAAGGCTGAGCTGTGCTGCTGCTGGCTGTGACGTCAGTCAGCTGTGTGTGGGCGGATGTGTGGGTGAGGACGACTCCCAAATGAGCGTGTGTGTTGAACGAGTGCGAGGAGAGGATGGGGAGGGGGGTGGACTTTTCTTTACAGGAAGCAAAAGGTGGATTCTGTTCTACTCTGCTGTGCAGGATTACCTTGAGCTCTGTGTGGTGCATATTGAGGCAGAACAACCACAAACCTGCTTTCAGGCTTCTGCTGACCTTCCACTGCACATCTGCCAGAATAAATTAAGACTTCAGAGCTGCAAGAACATTTCTGCCCTGTGATTGTGCGTGTACTGAGATGATTAAAAAAGAGCCCCAATGCTGATGTTTTTACTTTAGTTTATTGCACAAACAGCACTGACTCAATGTACTCAATGTTGATGTTAAGAGAAGTGGAAATTTGACAAAAAAAAAAAAAAAGGTAAACGCGATAACATTCAAAGGCAAGTTTTTTGACACATGGGGTTAAAAGTCAGGTCTCAGAGATCTCAGTTATCTGGAGAAGGTTTTATTGTTGTATTTAATCAACAGAGGACAGAGTGGTCCAGAAAAAATGAGGCAAAGATCAGAGAACGAGCAGCTAAATGGGTACAAGATCAGTATCAAAATGTAGCACACATTACAGTATCAGTTCATAAAAGCTTTTGGACAATATAGAAACACTAGACTACTCGACTCTTCAAGGAATCTTTCAAGGGACAAACTTATTAAAGACGTGTGGTTTGAGCAGAATGTTTTAGCATGTTTAACAGTCATAAATATTTACATATCAGGATCTGTCAAGATGGTAATCTTTGCATATACTAATAGGAAAAATTACAGTGTAGCTGATGAAGTGACTGCATGACAATGAAGGATGTGCCACTAAGAGGTTTGCAGTCATCATTGAGAGAAATCTCCATTATTAAAAATGTGCTTAATAACACATTTTTCTTTTAAATAACCAAAGTCTTAATCCTAGCCTACTTTGTGTATTCTAGAATCAGTTTGATGTGTGTTTGGGATCATTGTCCTGTTGGAACCAACTGTGTGACAGCAAAACAAGCCCACAGCATGATGCTTTTACCACCACGCTTGACATTTGGTACAGTTTGGAAGTCTCAGTTTGGAAGACTCCCCCAAACATGAATCTCATGATTGTTTTTGAACAGCTCCACTGTTGTTTCCTTTGGCCATAAAGCCTTTCTCCAGAGTGGTTTTGGTATAACTGTGCAACTGATAATGTTGATTTAAATTGATAGGCTTCTTGGTTGTTAAACATAACCCAGCTTTTTGTTTCAGCTGCAGTCAGAGATTCTCAAAAGCTGACCCAAGTCTGCTTTTTGAGGTTTTTGGGATCATTGTCTTATAGAAAACTCCAGTTCCCAACTGGTCCAGTTACGTTATTATTCAATCTACTTTGTGGAATGAACCAGTAATAATGGCAGCAAAGCAGCCTCACAGTATGATGCATCATATTTGACAATTGGTTTGACTTTGACTCCTGACATCAGAATTTAAAGGTTTTCTCTGGGGTTTTCTTTTCAGGTTAGCAACGTGGACGGTAACGCTGGTTTCATAATCGTTTCCAGTGCACAGATTCTTCTGTGATTTTTGGATCATTTCTGATCATTCATATCAATTATCATTTATTTGAGGGTGAAAGTTTGAGTCAGATAACGAGATTTCAACAGGAAATGATTATAGTTAGTTTTAGAGTCCATAAAGCAGGCTAACACTGAGCTTTTTTAAAAAACCCTGACATTAACTATAGCAAAGATTTATGGACTATGCTACAAAGTAAAGTCTGAATTCTCAAAGAATCCTGCTGAATCCTTTTAATGTCTTCATCTAATTCTTGTTTCTAAAATTATTTGAAGTTGTCACATAAGCATTCCAAGATGGAATAAATCAATTAGAGATCAAAAATCAAGATTATTGCCAATGATGAGTAAACCTCTGACGTGCACTGCATCAGACACAATCTGATGATTCAAGTCTTTGGTTCGACATGAGCACCACCGTTTACAGGCCCCTCCCTCCAAAACAGAAACATGTTTAAAATGGCTTCAATTTCCACTTCTCTTCATTAGTTACAAACCACTCCGTGTAAAAGCTTTCAGTACAAAAACTAAACACACAAAGGTATGCTTATTTCTTTCGGCAATCGTACGAAACATGGGCTTGGAATCAGTGCACCCAAACTGCTTGGGGTGGGAGGACAGGCACCCACAGATACACTCGGTCCTGAAACACATCTAATATGGCATAAGGTCAGAACGACAAGAGACGAGAAAGGACAAATGTGGGACACAAAGGAGAAGGAAAGGCAGACACAAGCTTTAGAAAGGCACAGAGCTTTAGAAACTTACCACTAAAGTAGTGCCAAACACACATTCACTCACACACTCACAGGAGGATCATAACACAGCTTCTTCTATGTTGGCAAAGGTGTTCAGGAAGCAAATCTGAGATAAGTCAATGTTTTGCTGCACCCATTGAATCTTGTTAGAAGAAGCTGAGCAGATTAAGTGTGATGTATTATGGTAAAAGAGAAGAGTGAATCATTAAATGGCACCGTGAGACATGTTTGATGGAAATCTGTGTTTTAAATTCACATTTAGTAGCTGTAAATCCAAAATGCACAGGAAGCTTTTAGAAAAAATAAAATAAAAGGTGAGATAGCGAGTGGGAACTTGGACTTAGAGGAGGTTCCTGTTGCCGAAGATGTTATTTGGGTCAACATAGTCCTTGACAGACTTGAGCATCCCCACGCCGACGTTGGAGACGGTCTCCCTCATCCACTCCTTCCGAAGTTTCCCCACTGAATGGCAGAAGAGAAAAATAAAATAAATAAGTGGAGGAAGACGACCATGGGGGAGAAACGGTGGAATCGGCATGGCTGATTGCTCAGCAGGCTGCTGGGAGCCAATCAATCTTGTGAGAGTGAGTGAATAAACAGAGGGTGATAAATGCTTTTATTCAGAGAGGAGAAATGTTTTGCATGGCATGATTTATGGAGCTCAGCAGACTATCAAACTCATTAGGCTCTGTGTGTTCCCAGAGGAGGGGCCGGTTGGCGGCTGCCCGTTCCCGGCTCCCTCACTGGTTGAGACCGCTGCTAAAGTCAAACTCCCTCCATGCACACGAGCACGCCGCTCCTTCTGACCTACGGGGCCGAGCTGTCCTGAGCTCTGCTCCCTGGGGTTACATGACGGCCAAGAAGCGGCCACACCGGCTCTATGTTCCTCTGTCAGCAGGACTTTGGCTCTCTGCCGCCACCGACGAGCTTCCTTATGAAACCTAAACCTGAGGAGGGAGAGCAGCTTCGCCACAAAACCTGGCGAGGCTGCCTGGGAGGTTCGCAGCTGTTCACACACACATACACACACCCACGCGCACACAACATCGGAGTCGGCACCCAGTGGAGAATCCGCAACCACCAGGAGGTCTGGTTGGGAACTTTGAAGTATGCCAAAGAAATGAACCAAGAACATTTACTTGTTCTTGTTGTTTATAAAGTCAATAAAGCTGAATAACTTAAAATATTTACTTTTTTCAGCATCGGGCAGAAAAGTGAGAGTAATGTGGTGCTGAAAGCTGATATTGCTAAGATAAACTGCTCAGCAGCCAAGGACTCCCTGTGTGCTTTAAATGGTTTTCCTTATTGTTTGATATAAAGCAGTAGTCCTTAACCATGGTTCAAGTACAACTGAACCATGGTTTATATTTGCCCATGGTTCGCTGGGCAAATATAAACAAATATTAATACAGGGTTTCATTTTCCTCTGAAGTAAAAACAAAACATTTCTGCTTCACTCCTTGTTTTACAGTCAACTGGAGCTCATTCCTTCAGTATGTAGAAACTACATGCACATTTTCAAAGGTTAAATAATTTCCCACATCAACTGAGGTGATAAATGAGCTGGGATGAACTCAGGTGAATCCCCCCAAAAAATGTAATTTTTTTGTTTGTTTGTTTTTCAGTAAATTGAGTTTGAACAGCAAACCTTTCAAATGTAGAAACAGACATTTGTCAATTTCTTGTTGAAAAATTGTCCAAGTTCAGTTAAATTAGATGGAGGTATCCAGTGAAATCCTCTTAAGGCTGCATTTGTAAATGTTTATCTCTCCACTTAACATGGTAATTAATGTGCTTGCATAAAGCTTCTCTGTGACTTGCCATTATTATACATTGTTTCAAAAACTGTTTACTATCATATCAAAAATGACATACCATTTTTTTATACACTAATGTCATTTTTTTCTTACAGATCTTGTACAGTAATATAACTTTCTTTCAAACTAAATATCAGGTTACTAGCTCCAATGAGTGATGATCAAAATTAAAAGAAATAAGTCCTGTAAATATATCACTGTCTAATGAACTTCTAAAATGTACATATCACTTTTTCAATCAAACTACAGAAATGAAATAATTTAGACTGTGAGCTTACTTATAGAGATGCGATTTATCTATTTATTAGATAAATCTCTAACAAATAGACTCATTCTTCCACGCAAAGTAGAACCAAACTAATTAACTATTAAATTACTGAGTTACCACACCGTTTCCAAAAGTAAAAGCTTTAGTTAAAAAGAAAAGGATCTGTGGTTCCACTAACATTAGCATTACTGAAAAACATATTATAAACAGCACAGGAAAGAAAAGGGTATACAAAAATGCCACCATAGTTTGATAAATATAAACAATTCGAAGTTGTGTCACTGAAAGAAACACAAAGTCAACAGAAACGAGAAGCTTAAACAGGTGCTGCTCAGAGTCAACACCTGAGATTAGATATAAAAGCCTGAAACAGAGTCAGCGCGATGATTTCTTCCTCATCCTTAGCAGGGAGCCGCAGTGTTGAAAGAGTGTCAGAAGGGAAGGACCCTCCCCTCAACACATTACATCCCCATGATATCACACAGCAGCCAGGAAACCCAGATGGGGATCAGCCATGAGGGCAGCAACGCCCGTCTCCTAACAAAACAGGGCCGACAGCAGGGTCACCAGGGACCCTCGGCAGCACACAGACCTCCAGATGGTGGCAAAGGGACCAATCAGCTGCTGCCCAATAACCAAGAAAGTACCACGCCCTCTACAACAGCCTCCTCCTCCGAACTCCGTCTCTCTTGTTCCACCTCCGTCCCTCCCTCCTCTCAGGAAAGAGGAAAGAAAACAGAAGGTTCTGGGACTGCATCATTGCCTCCATCACTGTGATAATTTACACATCTATCTTGTCATATTCTCTCCTTTTTGCTTTCTGTTGCAATCAATCTCCCCAGACCTGGTCTGTGCAGCTGAGACATGCAAAGCAGAGCAGGTAGCTATTTCAGAGATTCTTCCTCCCATCCCCCAAAAAAAAAGAAACAGAGAGAGAAATTCATATTTCACATGTGGAAAAGTCTACAGAAGTTCAGGCAAGAAGTGAACTTCTCTAAATTAGGTCATTTATTTGCCTCCTACGGTGCATTGAAAATGTTTTTTTTTTCTCCCCACATTTTGACATCTCACAACAAACCTCAATGTTCAATGTGTTTTTATATTACAGACAATGTACGTAGAACGTATTTGTAAAGTTACGTGAACTAATAAATAGTTGTACTTTTTTTGCAAGTTAAAATCTAAAATCTACAAAGTGTGATGTGTTTTTCAATGAAACGCCTAAATAAAGTCCAATGCAACCAACTGCCCACAGGACTAACCTCATCACTAAATATTCCACCAGTCGCACGTTCCAGCCCGCCTCTTTTGTCCCCCGCTTTGTTTTGCCAGTCTGTGCCACATGTGTTGATGCTACATGCCAACAGTCCTGTCTATGTTGTTCTCCCTGGTTTTCCAGAGCCTGCTGCGCGCAAAAGGCGAACACAAAAACCAGCACAACATTACACCAAACAGGTGTAGGAGGGAAACTGCGTTTACTCACCTTTTTATTTATATCCCGGTCATCAATTTCACTATATAATGGTTCTAGTTATATTATTGTACAGGACTAATTACAGTTATGCTGAAAATGACAGTAATTTTGAGCACTGGTTATGTATTTGCAGAGGTGTGGCTGGATGAAAACCACCTCACATTTAAGAACTGTTGGCTTATAAGATAAAGCCAAATAAAATCCTAATAAGAAGTAAAGAACTGGGCCTGTTGGGAAGCGCAGAAGCACTCCACCCTGGAGTTATGCTGTTCTTCTCATTCTTGCAGAGAAAAGAGAACGTTAGCTGAGCCTCCGTTCCTCAACACTACGCTTCTCTAACAAAATGGGGCCAGGACACGAGCAGGAACTATTGTCCCAGAAGCTGCAATGAGGAGTTAGTAGATTGATGAAGCTCTTAATGATTGATGTTGAGAAACTCTTCATAACTACAACATGGTGACCTGGTTACAGATGACATGAGGCCCTGGATTTCTGGGTTTTCAACCAGTCTATAATTTTATTTAAAACGCAGATTCCCGAGTTTTTAAACACTTTTGTCAAACGCGAGTGAACAGAGCGAGGTGGTTGAGCGATGTCACTGCAGAGGAAGTGTTCAGAAATCCTTCCTCTGCCCACTCAGCACAGCAGTGACCTGCTGTAAACACGGGGCCACAGAAATGTAGATTTCCTGCAGTGCCCTCCCACCTCACCATTCTTGACTACATCTGTTTGATACACAAAACCTGCAGGAACAGGCTCCATTTGTCAAGCGCTGATTGTGGGCAGACAAACCGGCCTGTCTGCACTCAGATAGCGAGCCCCACTGGTATTAATCACAATTACAGAGTGGGCCTCGCACACAGGAGCTGCATCAATATCCCCTCCTCTCCCCCGCTCGTCACCTCCCCCGTGCCGCTCGGGACTGACGGGGCCACCGCTTGGAGGTCAGCGTAGAGCCGGCGATAACGGCAGCATCATTTACCCCGACCCACTGCCTCCTTTTTATTAGCAATCTTTTAATTTTGAACCCGTCCCCACCTTCGGGAAAAATTGTGATTTAATATCGCAGCTGATTCACTGCATACTGTTTTGGACAGGTGTGATGAATAGCCTGAAGTGATGTATGAAAACAGCGAGGCGGATGGCAATATAGATAAGGCAGCCGATTCGGTTGTCTCTGACGGGGCCCATGGAGTCGTTTCGCCGGCCTCCCGCGCTTACGCTTTGCTGAAGTGAACAAACTAGTCGGAGTCATTCGTCTGAGCTGCAGGAGCAGATTCTGGACATGTGAAGAGAAGCAGGCTCCGAATGCACATTTAGAGCACGGTCGGCTTCATGACATGCAGCAGCCCGCATCGCTATCAGCGGATCCCAGATCAATATTTATATATATGATGGACAGAAGAATATCCGATAGGAAGGTTTATGTATATTTGGAGCAACTGATAATGTTTTGAGTGTGAAATTTTCAACTTGTAGTACCTCCATGATGATGTGACAAGCTCCCTCCATTGGCAAGGATTTCTTCTCTAGCTGCATGCTGAAAGAAAAGAGCAAAACAAGAGTGTTTGAGAGATTTTCTTTAAAAAAGAAAGTAAAAATCAATGCTCCGAGGCAAACTGCACTGAAGGTAAATCAGACCGATAACCAGTACAGTGAACCCTCGTTTTTCGCGGGGGTTGCGTTCCGAAAAGAACCCGTGATAGGCGAAATCCGTGAAGTAGTTATCTTTATTTTTTTTTACAATTTTTACACAGCATAATTAAATACTCTACACTGAAACCAAATAACAAAACCTGTTTTCAGGTCAGCGGATGTGCGTGTGCATCAATTGCGCCTTAAAGTCATCCAGAGTCATGTCATTAAAGCCGTCTCCTCCAAGCTGTTTTGCGAGATTCACAGCTGTATCTACGGCATAGCGTTGGTCTCGTCAAGCGAGCCTCCGCTCGGGCTTTGCGCTGCTTCTGGCCACAGTTTTTTCCAGCAGGCATTCAAAGATTCAGTTTCCATCTCCTGAATGGCCAATCTGTATTACGTATATTTAAATACCGTAACGTTATTGGCACACGGGTATAGAAGAAGCGTGGAGACTGTTCAGCCAATCAGGACGCAGAACACAATGAACTGTGAAAAAAAAAAAAAAAACTGCACAAAAAAATCCGCGAAGCAGCGAGACCGTGAAAGGTGAATCGCGTTATACCGAGGGTTCATTGTATCAAGGTCTTAAAATTAACAGGTAGTCCTGTGGTTCCTACAATTTAGTTGTTTCGATAAGACGCTGGAAAATTTGCCAACATATCTGGTCGGGATTTTGATCCTTCTAATCTTGTGGCTGCAAGCTGCCGGTCAGCTGGCTGAAGCTACTACAACTTTCTCTCTCTGGGACATATATTGAGTGGCTATATATATATATATATATATATATATATATATATATATATATATATCCATTCCTATATTTATATGATGTTTACTCTTTATTATCATTCATTTATTTTTTAACAAAAATTAATATGTTCCCTTATTTTAGCAGCAGTGTTTGTACAGGGCTGATTATTGTCTTAAATCACCTAAATATAAACCGTCCGGTAACATGAAGCAAGTTAAAACACAACACATCAAGGCCCCATCTAAAGAAATGAAAGAACAGGTGAAATAAAAGCCTAAAAGAATATCTTCATGATCTCCAAGAGTTTGGGGAAAATAATCAGTGGACTGAGGAGAAAAAATTAGAACTTTGAGATAAGTGTGTATTCTGTCACACTTGATATAAAATAGTCAAACATGGCGGTGGAAGTATGATGAATCAGGATTTCTTTGCCAATTCAGGACCTTCATAATGTGGTGTAATTGATGGAACAAGAAATTCTGCTCTTGAATAAATAATCGTATAGGAGAATATCTATTTGCTTGGATTATGCAGTATAAAAACAGAAATTGAACTACTCTTAAATTAAGCCAGTCAGATTTTTTTTTAAAAGTTTTGATCATAAATTTTGAGTAAACAGCCCGAAACCAAAATCATTTCACTCATGACTACAGAAAGGAGTGAGAATCTACAACTTGCCCATCAAAGAATACAATAGAAACCAAAGCTGAACCCACCTCCACTTGTTCATACACGTGCACCGGATCACTGAGTCCTCTGTAGTTGAAGGCAAAGTAGAAGTAGACACAGGCTCCAGCGTCATACGTCTGAGTCACCCTGCACAAACGGGACACGTTTAAACAAACTCCTCAATGAGAAACTTTGAAAATCTGAGACTGAAACTTAGCAGCTGCATTTTCTAATAGGCTACATTTGAATTTAATGTGTTTTTATTTTTTTTTTATCTGTCCGCCATAGCAGGCATAATAGTGATAATGAGAAGGTGGGAGGTTTGACTTATCCTTCAGTGATCCTTTGACCTCAATTCCATACATACTAGAAACCACAATCTTAAAGCACTGCCATATTCAATAGGAGAAAGTCAATTGTCAGAGATTCATCTGCATTGCATTTTAACAAACAGCTCAGGTGTTGTAACAAGTTCAACAGCCACTGTGCTGTAACAAAACTCTCCAGTTTGTGTGTGGTTTTATTTTCTGGCTCTGTTCCCTGTGGAGGCGCAGGGTGCAGAGCCCTTGTTCATTTGACATGGCCCATCACCTGGCACGCTGACTGTTCTAGAGGTTAAATGGACAAATCAATCATGTGACAGACTGCAGCCGGGAAATGAATGGCTGCAGCATAATCAGGCCGAGGCTTAATCTGCACGCAATCTGCGAGTGGCAGCCTGGTGCTCCTCAACCAGCCAGCCAGCCGTCTGTCTGTCTGTTTGTCCCACTGTCCATCTGATCAAGGCAACTGGGACGGGAGTACAGAACAAACCATTTCGGAAGGAAAGAAATGAGCCTTCACAATGTAATATTTATTTTACAGAAGTGTTAAAAAAAAATGAAAAAGATTTTTAAAAGAAGGAAAAAAAAAGACAAGTCATGCTGTATCATGGATTTGCATATATAATAACTGTAAAACAGAAGTACCATTTTATTTCTAATAGAAAAAGTGTCCAAAAGTTTTGACAAGTGGGGCCAAAACCTCAGGTTGAAAGAACTTGTTAAATTATGTTCTCAAAAATAAACTAAATACTTATTTTAATAAAACAAGATAGCTGGAATTTTGAAGGCAAAGGATCTGTAAATCGTTGTAAAGCCAAACCCCAAAAAGGGACCAGCAATGTCCAAATGTTTTGCATGGCTTTTTTTCTATAGTCTTGGGCAAGAAATATCAACAGGTTATGGATCACTCTCGGCTGTATTTAACCATTTATAAGGAATGAATAAATCCAAATCTGCTTTTGAATAAAAGTTGCTAGATGCTTGCGGTCCTGTTTACGATGAAATAATAAAAAGATTGATAAATGATAAGGCCCAATTGATAAAAGATAATTGGGCCTAATTTAGCCAATTATAGATAGATTTTTAGACCTTTATTTTTTTCTGAAAATGGGATCCATAAAATGTTTTTCAAGCAATGCACTAGGGCAAATTTTATCCATCCTTGAATTGTGGTACTGGGCCACATAGAATCACAAATGGCCGCCAGACCACTGTTTTATCACCCCTGTTGTAGAGGCACCTCGCTGGTTTGAGATTTTTTTTTTGTTTGTTTTTTAAATATACATACTGTACCAAGAGCCACTAGGTCATAATTTGAGCAACATTCTTCGTTGTGGAAGCCGTTACAGAGTGAGGAATTATCGTAGGTGCTTTCAGTATCAGTGACGTGATTAAAATGAAGTCAGAGGAAGAACAGAGGCTTAAGAAGCTATTTAAAAGAATGTGTGATTTATTTAGGCTGCAAGAGAGTGAGCAAGAGCAAGACTGCTATTTCACACTGTAGCATGACAGCAGGGGAAGGCCAGAAAATCTCAGCATCTCTAGTTTCATTTGACAGTTTTATGTGACACATAAACATCACTTCTGTGTACCTTTAGTTTTCACAGAAAGCTGTTTTTTGTTACCTGCAAGTTGATAAAGGTGGAAATTGAACTCCTTTGTCTTTACACTCTCGTACGATGCGTGCCTTCACATTCCGGCAAATGTCCAAAACCCTGAAAGGAAATTCATGTGAAAGACATAAAAATTCAAGAGCTCTTTTCACTTACTGCCAAATTTAAGCCCTTTATGCTTGTAAGGAATATCCATATGAATAAATTCATTAATGACATAAAAAAGGGTTAATTTTGTGAAAAAAGGCAGGAAGCCAGGAAGAAGGAGGACAACAGACTGACTGACATGACGACCACTGAGCGAGAGATTCCCACTGGTGTGGAAATGGCCGCCAGTCCTAAGCATGTGCAGCCGGGTGTGGATTGTGCAGGATGGGGAGGAGGGTGGTTAATGAGCCAGGCACATATGCTTGCCTCAGTGCCTGATCTCTTGGTCTCTCCCGTCAGGCATCTTACACAACAGGGAGCTGCACGTGCTCGTGTTTGTTGTGCGAGAAAGCAGGGTAATAAAACATGTTGGAACTGCAGATCTCACAACATGGATCTGAGGAAGATCGGCGGCTCATGGTATACACGTTACACCGCCCCCACACAGCACATGTGGTGATAAACCCACGTCCTTTTGTGTATGTGTGTTGGGGTGAGTTTGTGTGTGTGCCAGCAATGCTGGGAAGGAAAAACAGCCTTTTGATGCAGTTGTTTAAATGGTTGGAGAAAGCAGACATGAAGGTGAATGTCAAAGAGAGAAGCTGGGAATTTGAATGAGGGTCATCAAGAAAGCAGAGTGGTCTTTCAGAAGGAGTAAAGAACAAAATGCATTAAAAATTAACAGAGGAAAGCCTGCAGCCCTTTTTAATGCACTTACCTGTCCCAAGGCACAGAGGTTTCAAAAGACTCCCCTATCACGTAGTAGTCCATTCCCAAGTCCTGTATAGAACACATTATTAACATTAGGAGTGTGCATAGTTAATGGATTCAGCATTTTTACAGGCACCTAGCAGAAATTACTTTTGGACCCTTTGGTCAGTAGCTTCAAAATAGTTTAACTCAGTCAAAATAATTTGTGGGATTTAGTGCGAAATACATCTTATACATGTCTAAAGTTGTGTTTTCTACGTTAGGAAATAAAAGTTTTCAATAGTGGAACAACTGTTGATCTCCTTGACAATTCCTTTAAAATAAATAAAGTTTTTGTAAAGCATACTTTACCTTTATAAGGGAACAAAGTTTCTATTATGTTTTACTTAACAATCAATTATCTATCTGGTCAGATGAGAGCAAGACTGAGTGTGTTTGGTAACACATCAGGTGGATTTTGCCTGAAGCAAGGGATGAATATGTGAAAAGGCAATTCACAGACACTTAAGTACGTTGGAGGATCTATGGTCACGTGGGTCTGTTTCTGTTCTAAATCTCTGAACATGTGGCCACTCAATTTTCATAAAAATCAAACAGAAAATTGTTGTCAACGGATGCTTCAACATTATACTGATACAAAACATAAATATATATATACATATATAGCTCTTGTCCTATTACCATCTTAGTCCCTAGACAAAAAATAGAACCTCTCTGTGTCTGCTTCTGGTGAATAAGTGCTGTTCTATTTATTGGTATAAGACAGTTTTATGAGCTATTAAGAACAGCAGCGTCAAATATAGAGCCACCTAGAGATGCAAAATATATCACAAATTTATCATTTTCCCCGTATCTCTGCAGATAGTATGTATATTGTAGCAAACCGCCTGGATTAGAATAAATTTATTCTAATCTATTCTGGATTAGAATAAATTCTGACTCTCTATGAATGTAATATATTTGGTGGCACTTATTGTTTAATGCAGTGCATGCATGTTTTAGAGGCTTAAGAGGTGGTAAGGTTGCCAAGTTGTGAAGAAACTATAAATTGTTTCAGTATCAAAACACCGAATGTCCAGATGCAACTTTATTAATAAAAATCTTGAGATGGAAATAATAAATTTTATTTTTTCTCATTATCTTTTCTCATTTATGGTTGCTTTGAACCAAAACCAGGAAGATATTAAGGCTTTTTACTTCATTAGTCAAAACATTTCCAATTTTTTTTGTGCTGCTGTAACAATAGATTAAAGTCTCTTTTACACTTACCAGTAAACAAATTTGCCTCCATTTGTATTTCCCTCCAAGACTCTCTCTTTAATAGAAGATAATCTTTTTAAAACAAACCTAAAGAAAACCTCAATGAATGGTTTAACTCAATCTCTAATGGAAACAATATCTGAAGCAAATGTAACTTCATTTGATGAGGCAAATATCATCAAACACAGCTTGTTGTTATTTGGATTTGAAGAAGTCCTGTAACTAGAATGAATGGAAGACTAGAAGGAATCAAGCGAAAAAAATGATACTGTGATAGCATCAACTTTGAACCCCAAAGGAGTGAACGGATCAGTCAACAAACTAATGACTGAAAGATAAGATGAAAAAATAAGATGAAGTGACAAAAAACTAGAGATATGAAGCCCCTTATGCCCCCAATGACTTTTTTGGATTCATAAATACAAAAAAAACATTACTTATGATGAAAACACATCCAATAAGTTTCCCTTTATCTCACATTTAAGATTAAAATTTAGATCCTTGGATAAAGCTGTCAGTAAGAAGCTTACTGAAATGTACACCCGTGCTCATCAGAATGGCCTCCATCAGGACTGACCTGTGTCAACTCTCTATTGTTATTGTGTCAGGAGCCACTGTGCCCTCCTTCCACAGCGTTAGACGCACTGATAACTGTGACCGGATCTGATGGAGGACCTCCTGGGGTCATATTCTGCAGCCCATCATCTTCATTCTCTATCCTATCTGCTGTCAACCCTCAGCCTCCCTGCCCATCAGCTCAGATGGAGAAAAAGCCAGAGCAGTGACCCACCCGGAGGTAAGCGATGACGAAGGTCAACATGTAGCCCCTCTGTCCATTGTCCTCTCCTGCTGCCAGGCCCCTAGAAAGACACAACATGGTTAATATTTAACTGCTCCTTTCTTTAAAGCTTTGTTGCCCAGACTGCTGGCCCTCACAACAGCTGTCCTGGAGCTCGTCACTCCAACAATGTACAGATCAATGCTGCTGTGCTCCACGCATCACCACAGGTCAGCCACACATCTATCACTGGCTGTGGGTAATCACATTTTCATTTACCATCCAAACTAATCAGGCCGAGCTCATTAGAAAATCACTATATTGATTTTTTTTTTTTTTACCCATCTTCCTGTTTCCTTACACCAGAGGAAAGCATTCCTTACTGCCCTAACCCAAGTAATCCATCACTGACACTTGATCTGATGGGTGTTCACCATTTCTTTGAAATAATGCAATTATGGAGAGGATGCTACATGAGACTGATGCGCCTCCTCTGCTTTAATAGCTTTCTATGATCCAAGGAAGCCTGGAAGTCTGAGCACAAGGCAGCAGAGAAAAACTAGAAAGGAAGGATGTTAGAAATAAGCATCATCCAAGATGAAATCATTGACAGGTGAAGTATTGTTTGAACACTACGTAACCTACAGTCTCTGGTTTTTGACATTTGTAAGTGTTAAAAAATTAAGGTACATGATAGATACCAAATACATCACATTTATTTACAGTAAAGGCTGAATATTTATGCAAGCAGTTTTTTGGGCCATTTTACATCTTGACTATACTTTTTATTTTTTCCAAATTTTGTTCAAACAGTTTATAGGGACAACAAGTAGCCAACTGCTGAGTCAACTGTTATCTTCTTTGTGGACTTTTTATATGTACTTTGACAACAAATGAATTAAAACAGATTTCTATAATGCGGTTATGTGACTAATAAAATACACCTTTCAGCAAGAGGCACAGTGTGGCAGGAATCTTACATTTTTGGCCAAACATCAACTAAAAGTTATTGTCAATGTTTAATATATCTAATTCTGGTCGTAATATTCAATTCTCAATTTTATGTGATAATTGTTGCGTTATCAGTCATCCACAGTATGTACATCTAGGACACAGCATAATAAAAGTTGTCATATCAGATGCAGATGTTGTGATTACATAACCTGATATATTTCTTCAAGATCAAAGCTGTGAGCCATTGTTTACTTAATTAAAAAAAATAAATAAAATAAACAGAAATCAGCTGCAATTTCTGTTTCCATTGTCTGTCTTGTTTTACCCTTAGGTAAAGAAACAAATTTTGAATAAATTCTTTTGAATCTTAGATTCTTAGAAAATGCTGAAAACAAATGAAAGGTAACAGAAAATAAATCCCAGGAGGAGGAGTTTTATTCTCAAAAGAAACCTTAATAGAAATATAAAAAAAATATTTAGACAAGCCTGTCTGTTTAAGCTGCAATGTCTGTTATTATTTAAAAAATAAATAGGAAGTTGTAGCTAAAGAATTCCTTTTTAATTTCAACTTCAAACTTGAAGTCTTGAACATGGGAAAGACACGTCAGGTTGAACTCATTGAATAGGCCGGTGTTTTAAAAAGCAGAGCTGGGACAGTGGTTTCCTCTATAGTAAGAAGTCCCAGCTGTTCAGTAACATGATCAATCATATCAGCTGAGGACTAGTAGGCTGTGTCATCTTCCTCTGTGCTGTCCTCAGGGGACTGCTGCTCTACTATCACTTCCCTCAGCAGACTCACTTTAACATTACAGCTGTGCTGGAAAGAGAACATATAAAGGTGACTCAACAGTCCACACAGATACACACTTCTGTGACGCAGTAGGTTGTATCAGAGTTTTCTTTTAACCCATGTCACTGCTACTCCTCCTTCTAGCCTGCAATGAGGGAGACTTGGCGTCTTTTCCGCCTCATTTAAAAACATTTAAAAGGACAGAATAGACCAAGTTTACACACCCAAATTTTGTTGCAATGTCATAAACTTGCTTCTCGTGCTGCAGCACCTTCTCACGGGCTCCTTCAAACAGTAGGGTGGCCACACACAAGCGGTTAGGGTCAAACCCTTTGAACTGAAAATTAAAAAGGAGAATGTTTTTTTTTTTACAGAAAACACCAGAGACAGAGATATGCAAACAATGTTATGGTGTGGGTTTTATTTTTACCTTGGTGATGTAAAACTTCTTTAGTCCGTCCAGAAATGATGTGAAAATTGAAGATACTTGTGGCTTCAGGGCATGACCTGTAAAAAATAAATAAATAAATAAAATAAAAATCAAATAAATGTTACTCTAGTGAATTTCACACTAAAAATAATCAACTTTTCACTGGAATTTTTAGGTTGATTGACCAAGACTGATGACAGCTGCAAACTACAAACAAGCCCAAAGATTCTGCTGAATTTTAACACTGTTTGGTAAGGAAGCACTTGCTCACGAAGGAAGACTAAAAGTAAAAGTTGGTCAACACCAGTATTTGTGAATTTAATGTAAATAATGAATGATTTTATAAGGGATAAAATAATAGTTTAAGACAATGAAAATGTTTCTCCCTATACCATAAGTTTTAAAGAAAAATTGTAATCCTCCTAAATCAGCACTGGTGCTGTCAAAGCTTGATAAAATAACGGAGATTACATATTTGACCTCAAAATTCTGTAAATCTTGAACTAAAACTGACCTTTGTCTGATTTTTAGACAAACTCTTTCTGCTGCGTCGTTTCCCATTCGGAGGGGCCGAGATGGTCTGATATATTTGGGGTTCAACCAGAAAAAAGGGAAATATAAATAGTAACATTTGAATAACTTCATAGCAGGCCCAATAGCTGCCAGCGACAGCAACTATAAATCAGGCAGTTTCCAAAGGGAAGTAGGGTTGACGCAGTGATATCAGTCTTCTTCACCCTCACTTTTTGATTTATTCCTGATCGGACGCACAAAAGCGCCTGTGGACAAGCGAAAATGAGGGGCTGGGGGCCGACGGGATGGTTATCAATCACAGCAGGGAAGTCATGGGTAATGTCGCAGAGACTTAACAGTTCATTTATTTCCCCCCATGCCGAAGTCTCTTCATCACTTAGTGTCCTAATTGTTTCCATTCCAAAATTTGATTGCGGGTCTTGGGGTCTCTCACAGCTATCAAAGTCGTTAATTAAATACTCAAAAATCCAGATACAAAATAATGCAGGCATAAGCAAAAGCTTTCTTAACTCCTTTCTCTGGGTTTCTAGGTTTCTGATTTATTCCTTTCTTTCAAAAGAATGTTTTAGTTAACATATAAAAAAAATCTTAAATTAAATAATGTAGCATACAAAACTGTATAGGTGATGTCAATGGTCAGGTATTTGTAGTTAGCATTATTAAAAGTAGGGGGAAAACACTAAAACCAACGAACACAGAAGAGAGCCTTGTGTTTGATGTAGAGGTCAAAAAATAAATATATAAAGACAAAAAACAAAAAAGAGGGTGAAAAAAACCCATTGGTCACCTCATCTTTCCTACTTAATGCTAAGAAGTGCCTACTCCATGAAAAGTGGAAATACAGGGGAGATAACGAGATCCCTGGGGAAGGGGGAACTTTACAGAGATCTCCGGTAATGCCAGATGCATTCCACAAGACCTCAGGAAACAACATCATAAAACTTCAACAGAGCAACTACTTCATTCTGTCCCAGGTTATTTGTCATTATGCCTTCAGTCCTGGTCTCATTTCGTACACATGCTGCAGTTTTGCTGCAAATACAATAATCAGATTAACAATTAGGAGCTGCAGAAAGTGACATGAATGTCTGCAGCACTCTTTTTTTCAAACATATATTTACATAAATTAAAAGTTTGAGAAAACTCAATTAAAAATAAAAATATAAAGAATAACTCAACACACTAAGTTATTCTTAGTGCACCAGATAT
Organism: Girardinus metallicus; assembly: GCA_903067095.1. Classification (NCBI taxonomy): domain Eukaryota; kingdom Metazoa; phylum Chordata; class Actinopteri; order Cyprinodontiformes; family Poeciliidae; genus Girardinus; species Girardinus metallicus. The sequence continues at coordinate 43,208 of CAEGAE010075355.1, forward strand.
GTTGGGTAGAAATACAAATAATGTCCACTTAAATTTACAGAGCTAGTTGTTGAGGTAAATTTGTAACTACTGAGGAATCAAATCTTATAAAGTGGAATGCTGGATCTTTAAGGCAGCAGTTTTCTTAAAACTAGTTTAAAACAACAGAACAAACATGAGGGCCAAGCTAGCTGAGGCTGACTGATGCACATGCCTAGTGGCTAATGCAGAATTAATTATTGGGGCAAAACTAAATGTATTACTATTTTTTTGATCTGGAGATTGAATGCTGCATGATTTACTATTATTATTATTATAATACAAGAGCTAGAGACTACTAACTTTTGCAAGTTAGTAGTACAGATTTTAACTGAGTAGGGTTTTTTATTACTTTTATTATTTTTTTATTAAAAACCCTAATCAGTTAAAATCATTCTTTTAGCCATGAAAGGTCAATTATTCATAGAAGCAGAGGTTACCTCAGACCATGAGTGACAAAGCAAAGGTGTAAAACAAGGCTTCACAATTTTAAAACAAAGATGACATTTTAAGCTGCTTTTAGCAACTTATACTACTACTATGGATAGCACAGTTAGCATTACCGGTATAGTAACCTTAATGGGTGTTCTTAAAGATTTCTTTACCTTAAGTAAGATTTTCCAAAAGGTGCCAACATTTCTAAATCCAGCAAGCGCTGAGGCCAAGAATGTATTAAAGAGCAAAAGGATAAAACAAAGACTTTTCTCAGCTCAGCCTTCCTGTTATCTGTTAATGGTCTCTCCATAAGAACCACTAACTTGACATCTTGAAAATAATTTAAAAAAAGCTTTCTTTCAATTTGCTTCTTTTATCTTTGATTATTTTTAAAGCCTCCCACCTAACATAAGACAAAATGCCCAGGCCACAGATCATTTAATCTAATCAAGCAGTTGGTTTCAAGTGTTGGATCGTCATACTTACAAGTAGTCAAAGTGATCAAATACAGTATTTATTGCATGAATAACAACATACTTGAAAAATGACAGATTAGAGCATGCTATGAAAAATCAAACTAAACTTACCAAATTTAAACTGTTCATTATCCATGAGCCGTATAGATGCTGGAGCACACCTCTGGAAAGCAAAATAAAGCTCAAATACATAAAAAACATTATGTAACAAAAAAAAGAAAGTGTGGATGTTATTGCAAGTTGAAGGTTTAGATCAGGTTATCTTATTATAATGTAAGAAAACAAAAACATCACTAAACAAGTAAAACATTAAACAGAAGTGGTGACCAGATAAATACATATAGGTCTGTAACAAAGAACAATATAAAGAAATGATGGCCTTCATACCTGTCTTGCCACCTCTCGAAGACAGGCAACACCCTGCTCAAAATTGGGGAACACCACAGAGCCGTACTTCTGATACTCTGGCATGGGACGGATTTTAATTGTTACCTCAGTAACCACACCAAGGGTTCCTAGAGGAACAAAAAACATATTTTCAACATGATTTTTATTTTTGAACAATTTGATTCAGATCTGAGTCAAAAGTGTGCATTTCTGTTTCACTTTGTCCTTTATTAGCCATTTGTTTACAATCTACTTGCAAACATCTTTATTTTTATCTTCCTTCTCCACGTCTGATGCTGTTTATTGTGAACATGCCTGAACATGTAAGAACATAGGCTTGTTTATGGTTAAGCTACGGGTCTGCCTTCCTGGAACTAATAAGGTTTTTCTGTATATGAATGCAATTTACACCAGCTGAGCCTTTTAAAGCAGAGTTTAAAAGTATTTTACAAGGCTCTCCGGTACATGTCCTCTGGGTCATTCGTTTGACCTTGGTCTCACATTTCACGGTAGGTCTGGTGTTCTACCACACACAGGGGGAAAGCTAAGATTTATCTGCATGAGTGCAAGAGGAAATAAAGTGAGTCCCTATCAAGGGCAGTGGGGGGCCATCAACAGCAACATATTTACACGTAAAGCAGACACTGGCTGACATTATGACCTAGGCAAAAGTCTTTTTCAAGTTCCTGCTGAAAAAGACACAAAGCTCTCTTTTAAAACGTTAAGTTAATCTTCCATCATACAGGTCCAACAGTTTAAAATCATTTAAGTGAGGTGCCAGAATAAAGAGATAGGGTGGAGGAGGCTTACTCCAACTGTATAGAGAATAGAGTTTTGCAGTGTTGCCCCTCGCTCGCCTGTTGGGCCAGATTGTCAATAATCTATTTGAAAGGATACTGAGAAACTTTTCTCTTGGTTACAATAAAAATAGCCTAACTAATTCACAAACTAAATATAATGTTATAATAGTCCAAGTTTTCCATTTTGAATATCAGAATGGCAAAAGAAACTAACAATATCCAATAAGCACTTTTATCTAAGAGAATCTAACAAATGTAGCAGGTGCTTGCTCCACATGTTAACACTATGTATCAGAATGACAAGCTTGTGTTGTGGAGAGCATTAAAATAATTGTAATGTATATGTTGGATTATATTTGCAGCAATAGGAATGCCTGAGAATAGAGAACCTCATATTTGTGGTCCACCAGATTCAGTGGATTAGGGATGGTTACCATGGTAAAATAATTTCAGAGGGTTAAGCATTTCAGAATTTTATTGCTGTTAAACCTATGTTCAGTAACCATGGTAACAAAGTTTCTGCACATCAATTAGACTTGCAGAATATTTTTCATAGTCCCTCAGATAAAGTATCTTTATAATAGCTTATAGTGTGACATAAAAAAATAACTGCAATCAACATTTATGGTAATAATGAATTAAGAACCAATTATTGGAATATACACCATTTATTTTGGCCTTTTAAATCTTCAGACATCATTTTTCTGAGATTGATGCACATTAACAAGCAGGCCATCACATACATCTGAAAATCTGTCAATCTGTTACTTTTTGGTTGAGTCCATTATGTTATTTTGCCTGTTATGTATCCTCTTTTGACATAAGTGTGGAAATTTCCACATATCCTGAGGGACTCAGCAAACGCTTATCTTTAAGTCCCTACTTTTCTCTGCACTTCTATACTGGCTCAGTCTGTAATCAATACAACACATTTATTTAGATGGATACATTGATTTCCATATTCCTACATTATATTACAGATAACTAGGCATTCTGAATTATATAGTGGCTTTTATGGCGCCTGTAAAGTGGATATATATGCCACACGCTGCTCTCTAGTGGCCCAGTGGAAAACATATGACTTCAATTGCTCCTCCTCCTAGGCAGGAGTGCCAGAGTATGGATTGGGATTTAGAGAAAGGGGAAATAGAGGGAGGTGGGGAGGAGCTGTAGTGCAACAAAGTGCAGGAGGATAAGGGAGTGAGGATAAATAAGAGTTAAATGAGAGAGAATACAAAGAAACAATGCTGTGATGCAGCAACATTTTGTAAATAAAGTGCTACAAGATTTTCCATAAGAATCACCTCAGTGACGCCCTCCACTCATGTAATAATCATTTGGCTCCAAGCATTAGCGCATTCGTTTGTTTCACTGAAAGGAGTTTTGGAGAGATTAGTGATCAATCCAATACTTCCTCCTCCTGGTTGAAGCCAGGAGGAAGAACTGCTTTGTATTCAGGCTACTCCAAGGTCAGAGAGATAAACAGTTCCCTTTGTTGTGCAGAGAATGAGCAGATTAAGCTTCCAGACAAATTCCTAATAAAATGGATGTGGTGCTATTAGCATGCAGGGCATAGCTGGTAGCTGCTGTTTAAGTGGCCTACCGTCACACTGCAGCAAGGCGTTCTTAGCTTGAGGAGGATGATCATTTTAATGAGGCTACATAGTGGGCTGACCTTTAGCTTCAATGTTAGGTCTCCCAAAGAGACACAAAGACCAAGAAACATAATGTAGTCCTGGCCCCATTGTTGTGCACTGGCCCCATTTAGCCAGCTTATTTTCTACCTCAACTTAACAATAACTGGTTTTTCCAAGTTCAAACCCAAACTGTAAGGGATGTCTGTGGAGGTGATGATCTGATTTGCATTAATAAAAGTTGTTTATGATTTTAATTCTGATTCATAAAGTTGTCATATGAGCAAATATTGTGTAGTTGTTGTAAAAGTAACAACTACAAACTTCTATTATTAACATTCTATGGTATTAGTGGCATTTTATGTGTCTGAGCAACACAAAGTTTTGTCTGACTATAAAGTGTGTGGAAAATCACAGTTAATAATTTTTACAAATAAAAATCTGAGAGGTTGGCAAGGATTTTTTTTCAGAACTGAGTTACTCTGATACCCCTAAATTAAATCCCATGCATGCAACTGCCTTCAGAAGTTTTCTTAACATTCCACATAAATTATATTCTTATACTGAGATTGTAATTTATTTTCAGTATAAATCCAGCTGGGATTTTATTTGGGAAGATTTCAGAAGTTGCAGGAGAACATTAGTGAACAATCAGCATCAAGAAGACCAAGGAACACAGAAGACAGGTTAAGGATAACATAGAGAAACTTAAAGGTCAGATTTCAAACATCTCACTCAGCACTGGCCAATCTATCATCTTTAAATGGAAAGAGTATGGACATAACTGCAAATCTACGAAAACCATTCATCTTAAAAGCAGTCAAGAAGCAAATGGTAACTTAGGAGGAGCGGTAGTGATCCCTCGTTCAGGAGGAGAGAGAATCTGTCAACAGGACAACTATTAGTCCTGCATTCTGCAGATCTTGCTTTTATATAAGAGTGGAATGAAGAAAGTAATTGTTTACAAAATACTTTAAAAAATATTTTTTACGTTTTCCAGAGCCATGAGTGGGACACAGCAAGGATGTGCTAAAATGTGTTCAGGTGAGAAGACAACAAAATGCAACATTATGGACAAAGTGCAAAACCACAGTTTTGAGGAAAACTAACAGCACATCACCCTGATTACAGCATCCACACTGTCAGACCTGGTGGTAGCAGCATCATGTTGTGGGGGAGCATTTCTTTAGGAGGGACAAGGAAGCTGGTCAGAGTTTATGGAAAGATGAATGCTATAAACTCAGCAGGTTAAATACAGTTACTCTAAGTGCAGTTACTGTGTGCAGGCTAGAGGTACAAATCGCTCTTCTTTATGTAAATGGTGTCTTAAAAAGGTGTATTAAAAATTGGTATCTTTTTTAAGAGCAGTATTTGTGTTACAGCCATACAGTTACCTGAAATAGAAGTAATAGGTAGTTCTTGTCATCACTTTTGTTGTTATCACAATAGTAACACAAAATATGATAAAAAACTAAGTCCATCTTGCCAACCCTTACATCAGACCACAAAATAGTGTACCAAGCTGCACCAATCCAGTTTGTAGCTCTCAGTGGAAAAGGGCCATAAGTAGTCCAGTCCACATAACCAGAAATTATTTGGTTTAAATATCAAAACAATAAATAGGCTGCTAAATTGTAAGGCTAAGCAGCCTTGCCAACATTAGCTGTGTGTGTGTGCGTGTGTGTGCACGCATATAAAGCAGAAGGAGTTGGCATCAAACAACCAATCACAATCAGGATACAGAAAGTAAAGCTGGCAAAAAGAGAGAAAAAATAACAACCCTGGCTATTCAAATGTGTAAAGTAACAAGTCTATCTGTATCACCGCTATATCATTGTAGCAAGAGCAGAGCTGATTTACTTGTGTATTAAACTAATGTACCGTGTTAAATTACATTTCTGTGATTTCGATCCTACATACTGCTTTGCACATCCAATCAGCACAAATTGAGACTTATGCAGCAATCCGCAGCCAAACCAGGCAGCAGATTGTTGAGCTTTGCACAGCCAATATAAAGTTGGTATCCACAGCTGTTTAACATAGCAATGCCAAGCCTCTCTGAACCCCCTCATTATGTAGGGAAACTTGGCATATGGCACTATTCTCTGTGGGCATTCACAAGGACAGGACACTGCAGATGGAGTGCAGCAGCGCTTACAACCCCCCCTTGTTTCCTTACATATACCACTTCAGATGAGTTTACACCAAAGCTAGTTAATGTGTAAAAGAAATGCCACACCTGAGAACTGTCCTGATGTTACTGTTTTATCTCAATGTCCTCACAGATATGCACAAGTTAATGTGTACTGAGAACACGCGAGCCAGTTAGCAAACCTTCGGAGCCCAAGATGAAGTGGTGAATGTCTGGACCCGTGGACATCCGTGGTCCCTGGCAACTCTTTTCAATCACGCCTCGAGGAGTAACCATCTTAATATGGATGACCTATTCAATCAGAGGACATCAAAACAATCAAATACTTTTGCATAGCTTTCTGTTCTCTTTCTTTGTTTTCAAATAGAAAATTTAATCATAAAACACTGGCCATTTCTTTAGCAGGATTGGAAAAACTACAAAAAGGAAGAAAAGAAACAAGAAAGAAAGAAAAGAATGAGGGGAAGGAAAACAATGGAGGCAGGCCAAAGGGAAGGAAACAGAGGTAGGATGCAAGGATTTAAGGGAAGGAGAAAAAAGAACTGGAGGAAAGTTTAAAAAAAAAAGCATGAGGGAGCTATTTATTCCATAAATATCACTTTCTCAGACTGTGTACCAACCCCTCATGTAGTGCATTTTTCATAACTTATACCATAACTGCTGCAAAACATAAGTTTAGAAGTGAAGGCTGAGTCAAAAACCCTGCTGCCAGTTATGTTCTCTCTAATTACTGCGCAGTAACTTATGTTCCCTCATTGCGTGGTGTGGATCAAACACACAGCAAGGCAAAAGGGAAGGGAGGTGACTCACCAGATCTTCAATGTTGCCATAGATGTTCTTCTTCATACCCGATGCTCTCGTGGCAACCCACCCCCCCAGGGAGCTGAACTCCATGGAGTCGGGCTCGTGCCCCGTACAGTAGCCACTCTCATTAAGCTGCGATAAAAGTGAAAGAGCATGTGTCTGTTGTGGTAGTTAAAAAAAAAGAAGAAAAAAAAGCAAAAATGCTTGGAAACATTTGATGCTGTAAAGCCACAAGAATGTTTTAATGACAAAAAAAAAGAGCAAGCAGAGGGGGAAAATATAATTACTGCTCTGTAGCTGCATTTATAGTTAGACAGCAATGTATAAACTTAGGCTTTATAGCTCTGTAGATATTTACAGCAACTTCACGTTGGCCAAGAGGAATAAAAAAGCAAACAATAACAGTCTTCATGTAGCACTAATATAATATGTAAAACAAAGGCTTTAAACTGGACTGGACTTTCTTGTAAATCTACAGCAAAACATGTTCAGCCTCAATAATAAGAAAAAGAAGAAGAAAAAAAATCAATGGTACGTAAACATTTAAAAACACTACCTATAAAGCGCGATAGAATGAAGCACTATTTCCTCAGTATTACCTGCTCTATACTGCTTTAGTGATTATATCGCACTTTACTCACCAACATGGCTCTTTCTTGACAGTAGCAGATATTTTGAGTTTGAACTGAACACCTTCATGCTTCTAAAGATATATCTGACTAATGGATACAGCTGAAGCTTGATGTGTAAAAATAAAATAAAATAAATTAAAAGAATACATAAAAGAACATTGTAAGCCTTCAATAAAATCACATCTAGTGACAAAGACTTTGTACATGTCTGAACATCACCATGTTTACTCTGTTTTAAAATGATTCTTTTGTAACTTTATTGTCCCTCTGGGATAATTATGTCTAAATCAGAATATCTGAGTGCTTTTAAAGACAAAAACTATAGAAAAGCTTTTCTCCTGCTTCCTAAAGATGAAACTTGCTTTGAATGCCATGAAATGTAACAACTGCTTTAGCTGGGACTTCCATAATGATCATCTGAAAAGGCACAGATCAGGACCCTGATCCAAAATTTTGGGCAGGATCTGGACAATCTCCCTCTATATTAATGTCCCTTTATTTTGATGCATTATTATATTAACGCAACGTAAAACTTTATGTGCAATTTTATAATGCACCTTAAAATGCACTTGATTTGTGAAAAACAAGCCTTTCAGGAGAGGTTAAAAACAACCACTGATGGTATTCATGAACAGTCCCTCAAGATATTATTTAGGTCATTAGGAGAATATCTAAGCCATGATTGTGAATGGTAATGAGAACAAAGACCTTTCACAATAAGAACAATACTCCCCAGAAGCACCAAAGTAAAGTCAGATTTTGTTTTATCACAGTCACCCTCTGGAAAGCAGTTTATATTTCAGACCCATCTGCTCCATCACCTCAGTTCAGTCTAAATGCAGAGGTGGCGTCTGCTTTAGATGCTGCTCACGCATTCCTTTACATCAAACGCCTGCTCCCGCTCCATTTTTCTGAATTAGCTTGATGGTGCCATCTGCTCACGACCACCGTCTCACTCACTAATCTCCCTCCTTCAGCACTCTGTTCTCTGCTACCTTCCTAAATCCCAGGAAATCTACTGAGCAAAGAGAGCCAAGGTCAGCAGGCAAGAACCAGCAGCATCAAAAAGGACACACAGCTGGGGCACTGGCGTAGTTCATAGCCTGTCTTAGCTCATCATTACGGATGGATAAGCTGTATTTACCAGTCTCTCCAGATCCTGACCAACGATCCCAGACTCCACGTGGGCAGTTAAATTTTTCTCGTCGATCCACAAAATACGGTTCTGGAAGAAACAAGAAAATTATTGAGGAAGTTAAAAATTTTAAACAAATGCTTTAACCTTAAGAAACAAATATAAAAGTTTTTGTGTCATTTAAATGGCTGTAATCAAAAGTGCCGCTACCTGGTCAACTCTTTAGAAAGAGTTGGCCAACACCATTCTTTAAACGATGCTCATATTTTCTCCATTGGTATTTGAGGGTAACAGCATGCAGATGTGCTACAGGATGGAGATAACAGTTCTCTTAATTGAAGTTAGCATTTGAATCCAAATGCAAGCCTCTTGTTCAGTCCCCTGGGCATACAGCTCAGCCATACTTGCAGGAAGTCATGTCATTTCTGCCATCAATCACTCCTCAGAGGTAATAAACTTTATGCTCCTATCCCTTTGCTACTTTCATGTGATTTCATGGTTGCCACTTTACCTCTGGCCCCTGACACCCAACACTGATCACTGCTGTCTATGGAACCAAACAACTCTAACAGCATCCTAACAGCTTGTAGATCACCAATGGATCAAAGGCCTGCAACGCGCTTTTACATAGTGGAATGTAAAGCATTAACATGGCTACAGTGACTTCTAATGGATCATTTAAAAAGACCTAAATTTGAGAAATGTGGTTGTGATTTGTATTCATGCCCGAGACGGTATTTTGACCGACAACCTTTCACTGCAGTTACGCCGGCAAGTTTGTTCTGATATATCTGAACCAGATCTGCAAATCTAGAGGCTATTTTTTCCATTTTTGCAAAATAGCTTTAGCTTAATTAGCTCCATTCAACTTCTACATCTCTGCTGAAGAAAAGCATTCCCACAGCATGATACTGCCACCACCAAGTTTCAGAGGATCATGTTCAGAGCCATTTGTACTGTTAAGTTTCCTTCCACACACTACCACACTGTTTTGTATTAAGGATGATTTTTTTTTTTTTTATCTGATCTGACCAGAGGACCTTCTTAAACATGTTGGGCGTTTCCTGCACATGGTTTGTGGCGAACTTTAAAAAAGACAAGACAATACTGGCTTTCGTCTCATTACTCTTACATGGTGGCCATTTTTGAGATGGCCTTCTTAGCTGTTTCCCTGGTTTTTATGATTTATTTTTATGATCACTAATGTTCTTCAACAAACCTCTGAGGCTCTCACAGAATCTCTAGGCTGACATCTTGGTTGCACCCAAACCCAAAACAAATGGGTTTGTATACAAATGCATGTCACACTTTTTAGATTATTTGTTTTGCAAAACAGCACCCAATAAGTGTTCCTGTAAAAGGCTGAAAGGCCGTGGTTGTAGCATCTCAAAATCTGCAACAATTCAATGGGAATGGATACTTTTAAAAAGCAATATTTATAAATTTCTCTTCAGCAAATGATGCTGGTATAACTTTCAAATCAATCAAATCAAGATTTTGATTTGATTTTGATAACTTTCAATCCTTTTAAGTAAAATGGTCACAAATCAAAATGTTTCTTTCTATGCATGATGCCCAAAAAACCTCCTTAGAAAAGCATGTGAATGAATATGTGACAGGTGAAATAGCTTGATGTTGTATTTTATTGAAGGCATTTGTTTGAGTATTATTTCCTAATTAATCACCTCTTATTCCCTTACTGCATACAGTGAGCAAACACTGAAAAAACTTGTACAAAACTGCTTAGCCAAACTTATCTAAGATTTGAAATTTCAATTTACTTAAATAGTTCTGACAATATGTGTTGTGTGCTTTATTTCATACACATGAAACACATGAGTATTTACACACCATCTGTGATGTATCCAGAGAGACAATCGATCGAGTTTCCTCCGGGGGGCACTCTAGGGCACTAGACACACTAGTCCCTCCTGAGAGAGAGAAACAACACTTTAAAAACACACATTTTTCTCAGTACAGGTATCTTATTGTCATAGTGAGGCTTGTGCAAGTGGAATCAGGGATTGTTTAAGTTACATTGGATAGAAATTTATAAAAGAAAAAATTTTGTTGACCGGAATACAGCCATCTTCAATAAAATGCTTTTGCAAGACAAACTCACATAAAAGGTCAGTGGGAGTAGCTCTTAAATAAGCTATGAACTGTGATTGAAGCTCTGTGTCCAAAAGCTCTAGATTCATGCTTTGCTCAAATGTCTTGGATATTATAACGTTAGGTATGACGCCCCTCTTGAGTCAAGTGCATTTTTGTTGCCAGTTAAAAATCCAGGGGGAGTTTCTAGTTGTAATGGAGCAAATTTCTTTTAGAAATACAAGAGCATGGAATCCCAATTAAAGGAACATGTTCCAAAAATATTTAGTATATTTTAAAATAGCAAAATAGCAGCGCTGTGTGCGCCACTATTTTAACAACACACTGTCAGAAGAGCAACTTACCAATTTATTTCTGCAACTTTGTTAAAATTTCTATGACTGCATGATGGTGTCACAATAAAAAGGCATCACAGTACCAATGAAAAACAACATTTCAGAACACTAGATGCAGTATTTGATGGCTGGTGTACTTTCAGTGTCATGTGTAGACAGTTTGCATACATTTGCTGCATTCAGTCTGTTTTATGGAATCTCGGAAAATCTCAGAGATTCCATAAAACTGAGATACCAAAGGTAAGAGAAATGGAAGCACAGATGAAAAAATTACTAAAATGTGAACTTATTGCACATTTTCTATCAATGAACTATTAATCAATATTCCCAAACAATTAGTTTTGTTTCCAACATGAGAGGTAAATAAATAAAAAAGCCTTTGAAACAAGTTTCAGAAGCATAAACTAATGCAAAAACTTACAAGGTTGATGGAGACTTTTGATTTTTTTGACTTACCTCCATAAGGTATCAAACAAACATTATGTTTGCAAGCCAGCTCCACAATTTTCACTACGTCATTATGACAATCTGAAAGAAAAGTAACCATTACTTAAAAACACCAGTCGAAACAACAGAAACATAATCATCATGCAAAGCAACTATGACATAATATACAGATTTACTCAATATTTCCTGAATCATTACATCAAGCGACCAGCAGTCACTCTGGGTATCTTTTAATGTGTGTGCTCGACCGCCCTTGAGTGCTTCAAAAGGTGATGAGAAATGTTTCCTTTCCTATCAGTTTCTTGACTGAAAACGCTGCTCCACGTAAGGAGAAACCCTGAATAAAAATCATAGATCAAGCATAATTATTTGAATCGTATAACTACGCCTGCTGCAAAGGGCTGGAGAGTGAATATTCCACACCAGTTTCCATCTGAGTTTGGGTGCAGTTTCTCTGTGATTTGCTGCCCATTTGGGAGGTTGCTAATCAAGTTCCAGCCATCAGTCAACACTCATTTGCATGTTAAAATAGTGCCAGCCATAACAAGAGAAAACCAATCTGAGAAACATAATTCATGATTGTAGTGTGGAGGGCCAGACTGTGGAGGATTGGATGACAACCGTCCTCCCCCCTGACGCTTCCTATTAAGCCTCCACTCATACATATTAATATTCCTGCCTCTGCAGAGATTAACCCTTTAAATCACCAAAGCCAGCAGGAGGATCAGTTATGCTAGGTGGGTGGAGGGAAAAACAACCTCCCACCCATAATGATGCTTTTCCACTCACTTGGCCACACCACCATATCTGGAACACGGCCGATTTTTCCCTCTCTCAGGGCAAAGATCTCATGTAGGCAGTGGCCTGCAGCAAAAACAGTGTGATGTTTATGAATAAAACTTTTTCATACCAAAAATTGAAATGGTAAAGTGAGTTTCTTACCATGGGCACGAAACACCCGATCTTCTGCTTCATGAGAGAAGGGAATACCTGTGGACTTCAGTTCCTCCACAAAGGCCTCATTTAGTGTAGGAGGCTGCACAGCACTGGTATTCAGAACAGGCTGAAACAAATGGTGGTTTCAGCTGCTGTGTGCTTCTATTCACTGCAGACACAATGGAAAGAATGGAGAAAAAAAAGAATTGGACTCACTGTTGCTTGAGTTTTATGCTGCAAATTGGCACCAAACGTGCCTTCCATCCAGTCCTTCAGGCCAGGGATGATCATCCCACTCAGTCTATACCTGAGGTAGAAAAAGCAGTGTGAGTATAAACTCACCAGAGCACTGTGCATTCACGGCTTAGTTGAGTGGGGGGTTGGAAGTCGGTGACTAATTAAAGAGTACCGAGTCCAGAGAGGTTAGACAGGCAGAACAGCAGTGACAGTCCTGCTCCTCTGATCACCTTCACTGTTCCTTGCATAATTGAGCTGCTGGCAAAGACTGGGCCAGCCCATCAGGGAGCAGCAGAGTCCAAGACGCCGAGGAACAGATTTCATCCTGATAAACCTTCTGTCACAGCAAACACCGAGGAGCAGAAGACCAGATCTTAATGTTGAGGTTGAAAAGACTTAAAACTTGAGCGGAGGTTCACCTTCCAGTAAGATAAAGACCCTAAACATGCAGGCTGTGTAAATATTTTTGCAACAGGTCGTAGATAGGTGGATAGGAGAAGAGGTGGATGTGCTTCGACAGCAGGAAAGGAGAAATGCAACATCCTGTTTAGATAATAATGAAGGTATATCTTTGTGTATGCTATTCTAGTTCCGTGTTCTGTTTCTGCCTGGAAAAAACAAAAGATGTCCTAGTTGAGCACAAAAACAAGAAGCAGCTCAACTTCTGCCAACACTGCGGAAGGCACGTAGACTTTTGAATACGTTATTATATTCTACTCTAAACATTTAGAATAAACAGGGTTCATTTCTGACCACTTTCATCCAGTTAAACTGGTACTTTGTTCCTTCTGTACCTGTAAGTTAAATATTTTCACCCAATTCCAAATGATTAGTAACTGAACATGGTGAAAGGTTGCTCCTGTTAATGAGCAACAGTTTGGGAAAGCTGAAGAATCACAACTGATGACCTTCTCAAATGACAATGAGCCGTTTAAATGCCAACCACTAGGTGGCAGAAGCACCACGCTGTTGTAAGAGAAGGAGGAACTTGTTTAATTTCACAAGCTGAGTTCAAAGCTTGGACTGTGAAAGAGATCACTGCATAGCTTCAGCTTTAAGTCACACACAGACAAAAGGAAGCTTAAAACAAATGTGAATAAAGTCAGCAAAGATGGCTCTCTGAGTCACAAACTGATAAGAGTGATCAGAGCAATGGACTTTGTTTTCCATTTTACCTTTTCCCAGTAAATTCCGCTTGGCCTTTTTTGTTGAAGAGAAATCTGGAGTCACTGTATCCCCAGCCGTTCCATTTCATAATCTCCTGCCTGTGGAAAAATAAATATTGGCACAGGTTTGTAAAGCCACTCGTCCTCTTTAGCTTGGTCTAGAAGTATCAGAGCAAATTGTATTAAAAAAAAACAAAAAAAAACCAAACAAGTGACGGTTATTTTCAGGTATCTTAACCTGTCAAAATCTTTGCATATTATTATTTAATCTTCAATCTTCTTTTAAATAATTAATGGATCCACACATTTCTGTCACACTTCTTCCGTTCTAAATAAAAAGGACAAATAACTCTGTTTATGCTCTGAATCTCTATTTTGACGACAGAAAAACCCTAATTCTGTGTGTCGTACTAAGAAAATATTACAGTCTTGGAAATTTGGTGAAACCTTCTCCATTCATCTAAAAACAGGCCGACTAGGAGCCATTTTATTAGTGGAGGAGTCTGCATCTGGCAGGCAGGCAAACATTTTATATCCTCTGGGTGCCTATCAAACCAAAAATATTTTGCACACCGCTTTATAAAAGCACAATACCAAGGAAACGCATCAAAACAGAATATCCATCTACAGAAAGAGCTGTCTGAGTTGAAAGTTGGGATGAGTTGGTCCTGGCACTGAGGTTATGCAAAGTTTGGGTTTCATAAATGCTCAAATCTGAAATAATTGACCAGATATAATTAAAATGCAATAATCAAAACCATTATTGTGACAGAGGTCTGAACAATAAAGTCCTAACAAAAAGCCAATAGATGATTCTTAATTAGAGTAAATACTGCGATTTTAGTATTTTTATTTGGGGTTGTTATACTGTGTGAACCTAATGCCTACTCATTAAGCATTTCTTTTTAATATGTTACTTATATTTGACCTAAACTAACAAGAAATTCCTCTATCTCCGTCTTGTTTTCAAAGTACAAAGTTCTTCTTACTCTACATTCTTCACAGTATAAAAAGGAACCATGAAAGGTCGAGACAGATGTTTATCTTTTGAGGTAAACATCAATTTATTTCCAAGTGAAGGTGATGCTTCATTGCAGACACGTCAAGCTCAAGGTCCACAGCTCACGAGTTTATCTGGGCCACCAGATTAAACAGAAACCACTTAAAACTAACCTTAAATCCCAGAAGGCACTGGAACATGAAGCACATTTAAATATCAACTCTAATCCTTACGATTTTAGCAAAGGTTTCCCCAAAGCCTGAAGATTTAGGCAATGTACTGAAAAGTGACAGAAAAAGGAGTGAAAACTTATGAGAGGGAGATTATTTGTCATTGCTTATCTTGTTCATGTAGCTGTTTGCCAAAACTGAAGCTGAGGGAAACTTAGCAGGACCTTCTCAGCTAACCATTCAAGGCCATTATGAAGTCAGTTTACAGAAGTCCAAAAATCAGCCACAGTGTAGCTGTGTAACTATGTGCCCTGCAGAGTTTTAGTGTAATTACTAGGGCTGTTGTAAACAAATATTTTAGTGATCGAGTAATCTATCGATTATTCTTACGGGTAATCGGAAAAAAAAAGCTAAAATAAAACATTGGTAAATCTAACAGCAGTGTTACTATCGCATATCAATATCAGTCCAATTTTTCATATTTGAGCTTCTCTAATAGTTACTTTTGTGTAGTTTAGAAATTAACCTGTAACAGTAATAGCTCACTTTGTTAACTTGAAGAAAAGTTATACAAAAATCTGAAATTAATTCAATGTAATAATAAAGAGGCAGCATCACAAATAGCCTATCTATTTGTGAGCAGGCTATTATGAAAAAATGTCTATACTCCAGCTTTCTGTATTCATGTTCAGTCAGTTTAATAGAGGAACTCTCACCTTGCACAGCCATTTATAGCGTTTGTGTTCATGTTAGCGACGGGATTTGACTATGAGGGGCC
>CAEGAE010075364.1:0-42296 GCA_903067095.1 Girardinus metallicus
TTTCTTAATGGATAAACAGTTATTACTTTATTTTTTGATTTTGACATAAAAAACTTAAAATTTTCAGACTACCTAAATCTACTTGCTGGGACTTGCCAGTGTTGTACTTCTCATATTTTTTCAACTTCTCTAAAAAAATATTAAGTGAAAGTTACTTACTTCATCACTGTGTGGAAAATAGAATAGAATAGAATAGAATATACTTTATTGATCCCAAGGAGAAATTGCTTATTAGTTGACTAGTTGCTCCATCCAAAATGTTATTAACAATAGAAATATGACCATAAGAGATAAAAGTTTCTATGTAAATAATTCAATGTGATGTAAGGAATTCAATGTGACTGAAAATAAGTAAATAACTAAATAAGCATACAAATATGTTAATCTATAAGTAATCTATAAATGAGATTACTTATAATCTAATTTATAGAGAAAATTAGATTAAATTAGCTTAAAATATTAATTGAAATATTAGATAAAAATACATTTTCATTTCTTATTTATTTTATATATTTATATCTATATATTTTTATATAATAATAAATGAAAATGTATTTTTATCTAATATTTCAATAAAGATTAGTATAAGATTAAAATATTAATGCTTACTAAAATAATGTAATTTTTCATATCATTCTCTAGATTTGAGTAAAATCATTAAAACCACATTCATCCATGAAAGTAGCACCGACGTATCGACCCAGTTCAGTGACTGAGTGATTATTGCTACGTTTTAATTCGACTCACACTTTTGGTGATTTATTAATTCTCATCCCTGCAATCAGGAGGCTTTTGAGGTGCATGTTACAGAGGAAGAGGAGGATGAAGGAGATGAGAGCTGTCGCTCTTCCTCCTCTGACACACTAACATGCAGTATTCCAGAGGTAAATCTTTGAAATGATCCAAATCTGAGCGTAACTCTCTTTTGGGCTCCATTCAGAAAATCTTTACATCTCCTATTATTTACAAAAAATAAAATTTTTTACTCTGAAGAGGAATAAAAATGCTTTTTATATTTATTAAGCTTCCTTTTAATGATTTTCAAATAAAATCCATGCATGTATCCTGTGCTACTAATTAAATTAACCCATTTTTGCATGAAGTGATGCTGCACCGGACAGGTTTTTGTTTCTCCTTAGAAACCCACTCCTCCACTGTCGAGAGCAGCTGCTTGAAACGCTTCCTTTCATCCAGACACTCAAAACCAGGAGGTCATGTTTGAATAAATGTGTGCGCATGGATTTTATTTGCATTTCTATTTTCACAAACTCACCAGGACCTGGAGGAGACGCTCAATCTTCCAGATGAACGAAGGGAGGACATGGTAAAAATATTAGAAACATAAGGATGTGAGGATTTATTATTGACAAAAAGAATAACATGTTAGATTAAAGTGATTAATTTGTCTTTCAGGAGGAGCAGAGTGCAGCTTATCGGGCTGAAAACGGTTCAGACAAACACGGAATCAGTGTTTTACGTGAGAAATCTGGACTTGATGACAGTTTCGGACCCACATCTCCAAAACTGGACTTGAACGCTTGCCAAGACTTTCACTTTGAAAAAATAGAGGATGATGTAAAAGACGAACACGTTACAGGATCGTCAGAGCAGAAAATGGCCGACGTTGCTCCACAAATAAACTTGTGTTTGATGGAAGCTGCGGTGGGAGACACCAGGCTGATTCCTTCAAGACCCATAACTCCTTTTTGCTCTAAAAAAGCCTCGGAGGAGCTGAGAGAGGAGGAAGATAAACGCCTGTCTTCGTCCTCGGCTGACCTTTCACACCCGGTGAGTGTCCAAGAATAATGGAAATTAAAAGTGATGCTAATTTTTAAACCACAATCCATCAAATCTGGCTGTTTTTTCTCTTTAATCTTTAGGGAGTGTTGAACAAACTGAAGGAGCAAAAAGGAGTCGGTCCAAGTTCAGAATCTCCGAAAAGTGAAGCGTCATTTGGGTAACAAACTGTAAACGGGAAGAAAAAATGTTTTCATATTTTGGTTTGTTCAAACCTACAGTACATCCGTCCCCATTCTGTGTCCCTCAGCTCTCCTGATGATGATGATGATGATGATGTGGAAAATCAGCATTGGACCCATATTTGCTCCCATATTGTGAAAAAAGTCAGCGCTTTGAGGAAAGATTTGGAGGAACAGCAAAACACGATCGGCACTCAAGACGGAGGAAGAAAGAAAACGGTTAGAAAATACGTGAAAAATAAATGTGGAGCGACAAAATACCGAAATGAATAGAAGTTTTCCAGCTAGTCAGGCCTTTAAGTTTTCAATTTAGCTACAAATTGAAGTTCATTTTAGGGTTAAAAGAGTAAAGGAAAGAGGAAGAGGAGTGAATTATTTTTTCTACTCTAAGAAGACTAAGTAAAAAAAAACAGAAAAAAGATTTAAATACATTTTCGAAGCATAAATTGCTCCCTGATCTAAAATGGCGCTTCTTCTTCTTCTTTGTTTTTGTTCAGGTTCCAGGAAAAGAGCCCGTGTCTGCAGCACCTGTTTCATCGGTTCTACAGCAGATAAAAGACACAAACGCTAAACTGAGACAAACGTTACATGAGGTACAAAGAGTTTAATCTGAAAACAATCCAATTCTCAACCTGGTAATGTTGACAAATTGTGTTGATTATTTCCAGTAAGTAGGATTTAATAAAATCTAACAAGATAACAAAGAAGCTAAGATGATATGTAAATTATTTTTTTATAATTACTTCACTTTTTCAATCAAATTTTGGTTACTTCTATATAGCTGAAAAAGATTTAAATACATTTTCGAAGCATAAATTGCTTCTTGATCTAAAATGGCGCTTCTTCTTCCTTAAAAATAAATGTGCAGTGACAAAATACCGAAATGAATAGAAGTTTTCCATCCATTCAGGCCTTTAAGTTTTCAATTTAGCTACAAATTGAAGTTGTTCATTTTAAATAAAATGAACAACTTTTATTTAATAGTTGTTCATTTTTAAATAAATGAACAAGTTCATTTAAATCTGGACTTGATGAAAGCTGTCATCAAGTCCAGATTTCACATGTAAAACACTCATAGTGACCTGTCAGGTTATCTATGAGTTTGTATGAGTTATAGGTGTGTATTAAATGCTATGAGTCACATGTGCCAAATTATATATTATATATAATACATGTTATATTGTAGAAGCTTGTTTTAAGTCAATAATTCTTGAATACTGATAAAAAAGCAATAGTTATTATGCTTATAACGTGGAAAAATTTCTTGTTATAAGTGAAATAATCTGCCAGTGGAAGTAGAATTTGGTTGCTAGGTGACAGACTGGGTTTGGCTGGCGTTGCTAGGTAACGGCGCCAGTGGATCTAGCACGTTTTACTTAATTATTTACTTAAATCAAGCTCCTAAATCTAGCTGAAAAGCTACTTGTAAGCTAGTTTTGTCTTATTTCAAGTGAACCAAGATATTTTCACTACAAACTAGACCAAAAATACTTGGTAAGATTTTGTGTTTTTGCAGTGGTTAAGTGTTAAAAAGAGAGTTCAAAAAACTAGAACCAGAACATTTTGATTTGTAAAATATTCAAGAAGTTGTGATGCTTTTCTTTTCACTTAGTGGTTTTGCTCTATTTTGTGTTCGTCTACCACATAAAATCTCAATAAAAAACTGAAGTTTATTGTTTGCAATGTGGAAAATCAATGACAGTAACTTCGGTAATCCCCAGGTGAAGGCCTCGGGTTCTTCTCATCCAGGAGTGAAGAAGAAGTTCAGCGAGGCAGTGCAGAGCGTCGTAACGTGTCTCGACTCATCAGCCGACCTGCTGACCCCTGATGGACCTGCAGCAGCGGATCCTCAGCTGAGGCTGCTGCAGCTGGAGGTGGCTGACCACCATCAACCTGTTTAAGTTACATCAGCAAACCCTGAAAATACAGCTTAGTACAACACAGAGGAGGGGGAGTACTTTAAAACTGTGCTGTAGTAAGAGTAGCACTACTTCAACATGTAAAAGTAACTACAATCTGGTAAAAGTAAAATTCTAAAGGAAAGACATTTCTCAAGTAAAAGTAAAAATGTATTTGGTAAAAAGTACTGAGTAAAAAACTACATAATCAGATGGACCAAAATGTACAATTAAGTTAAATTTTTGGTATTGTAAGGACCAAAATGACAATAATTCATACAAGTAACAAAAAACAACAAAATCAGACATAATAAAAGTTTCTTTAATATAAAAGTTATAAAACTTTAACAAAAACTGAAGGTTTCTTTTGAATTTTTGGTTAAAACATGTTTGTTCTCCATCCAGTGGGTAGAGAATCCAGAAATTTTACTCAAGTAGGAGTAGCGATACTTCATAATAAAATTACTCAAGTAAAAGTAAAAGTACTCCTAAAAACAATTCATTTCAAAAAAGGATACTAAAGTGAATGTAATTGAGTAAATGTAACCAGTTACTTCCCAACTCTGGCATTACGTTTCAGGCTTTTTATTGTTTTCCTTTGTTTGTTTCAGAGTTTATGGGCTCAGTTGGAGCCTTTGGCTGAGCTGGTGGGTGAAGTGGAAGCGCAGATCAAACCTGCTCTCCTGGTGGAAGAATCTCACAGCTGTTTGGCGTCGCTTGACGATTTTATCCAGACGGTCCAGCTTCTCCTCACCTCCTCCCACAATCGTCTGCTTGAGCGCTCAGGACTGCAAAGCCGACATCAGGTTTGATGTGTTGCAAATCAATGCCAAGCTTTTCCAGATGTATAGAAAATTTCTCTCTTTAAATGCAAAAAACATAGACCATTATTTAAAGGGGTAGTATTTAGTAAGATTATGGTATAATGTTATTCCCCTATTAAAAATATACCTGGATTTTTGCCTTGATTCTTTCATGCATGCTTGGGAAATTTTTTGATCTCCATGGTAACCGTTCAGCTGTGGAAAATGCCTGCTTTGACCAAGTGTCGTTTTTTCAACAAAGCTTGAAAAAGTTTCTAAGCTTCCACCCCACTCTGCTCCTTCAGACTAGCCAGCAGCAATTAGCAAACATCTGTTGAGACTGTGTATCTGCTAAGCTCATTACATGAGCTACTTCTCAGTGAAACGCTGGTAAAAAAAATTTTTTTCCTTTGGTCCAGCATCTATTTAGAGCCACAAAAGCTACATGAAGCAAATAGCTTATAAAATTGTTTATTTTATTTTTTTTAAAGAAAGAAGAGCACTTTTATGTTTTAAAATGAATTTTTTTACACAAACGGGATGAAACACGATTTTTCAATAGAACGTATCGTTTGTAGTAGAAAGTTATTTCCAAAAGTAGCATACTAATTTGCAACCAAAAGACATAAAAGTTGCAATTTAAAAAAGAGAGACTATTCCTTACACTATCAGTGTTCTTTGTAAAAATGCTTTACATATATTTTTACGTTTACATTTTAAAACAAACATTTTTTTTTAGCATTTTTGACCAAAGTTATTAGGAGCCACATGTTTCTCTGTAGCCACAGATTACAGAAGCCTAACCTCGGGGGGCCACAGAAATCATTATGGCGGGCTGCATTTGGCCCCACGCCTCGAGTTTGACACTATCCCTGTAGTGCAAGCAGAAATAATAAAACTTTGTAAGAAAATGTAGCCAAATAACCTGCTAATAAATGCTTAATGATGAAATTAATGATTAAATTCAGAGTTTGCTGTGGAGAACTTGATAAAAATCAACGTGTTTCTCTCCGTGCTGCAGACTCTTCCCTCCTGCCGGCCTCGTCTCCTGGATCCATTTGACACAGGACCTTGTGAGATCTTCCCAACCCTGAAAGGTCCGCTCAGCTTGGAGGTAACAACCGCTGCGATTTAGCTTTCTGAAAAAGTTTTAACATTTTTAAAAGATTTTGCAACAAAATTGCAAACGTTTTAATTTATTTTCTTCCCCGTTTTTCTGAAAGTTCAACCAGTAAATATTCTCACCAAAACTCTGGTTCTGTGTATCGTCCCAGTGTGAGAGGGGCGGAAAAGAGGAACTGCAACACGCCTCCCAATGCTTGCTTCAGGGGATTTCTCGCCTCTTGAAACGGTGTGAGGAGAGTTTAACAGAAAAACGGACGAGCCTTATTCCCGGCCGCAGCAAACTTCAAGCTGATCTCTGCAGACACAAGGTATCTGATTATGCAGGCAAAGCCCAGATTTAAGTTAGAAACTCCACTTTTCCCAAAGTGAATCCAACCTCCAAGAGTCTATGATTCAGGACATCCACACGTCTTGTTGAATTATTTACCGTTTAATTCACTTTTGTCACAAATCTCTATTCATTATGCAGAAACTCCTCCGGGTCCTCGGATCCCAGCTGTCTTTTCTTCAGTATCTATTCCAGCATAAACCTGATGCACTTAGCAGCAAACAGGATGAATGGGCACATCTGGAAGTCAGGGCCAAAGCTCTGCAGCAACAAGTTCTGGAAGAAGAAGTGGCTTCTCAGAAGAGACTTCGGGTTTGTAATGTTTGTTTGCTGAAGGCCATTTGAGCGTCTGCACACATAAATACGCATCTTTGTTGTGTCTAAAAATCTGTTCTGGGGTTTTATTGAAATGTATGGATTTTGTGTTTGCCTTTGCTATAGGATTGGACCCACTGGGAGCAACTTTGTGGTCAACTTGGCAGCGTTTTAGATGAGTCTGAAGCTTTTTTTAGCGCTGCAGAACCTGAGGGAGACGATGAGGAGGAGACGGTGGAGCGGAGGCTACATGCCTGCAAGGTAAGTCCAGTGAAAACTTCACATAGTTTATCCTCATTTCTTCTCTCAGGTTGCCTAGTTACTCCTTTTTCCCAGCTAAACAGAACCACAAATAAACAGGAAATACAGATCTGTGAAGGGGGAAAAAGAAAAATCCCGTTGAGATTTTAAGAAAACTATTAAAGGAGAAAAGGGTGCAAAAAACATGCTGCATTAACAAATAATGCAACATTTGAGAAATAATTAAAATTTAAAAAGGACAGTGGGATTTTAAGTTTACGAAAAACAAAACACAAACACTATTTTCAAACAAATGGGAAAAAATCCTTATGAAATAGTAAAACATTTCTCAAAAACAATGAATATTTACCAAAGTACAGTCTTGGACATGTTGTTTTGTTGTCATGTATTTATAAACAAACAAAATAAATACAGAAATCATATATCTGCAGCTCTAGACATAGAAATTAGTTTTAATTAATCAGATTTCTTTGGGAAAGAGCATGTCAACATACATTTTGTCATTATTGTACATTTTATTTACTGTAATGTATAAATTATGTATTTTTCTGCTGAAATTTAGCCATATTATGTTGATTATTTTTATTTATACGCCATATTCTCATCAACATAAAGTTATTTCTTTTGAGCTTTGAAAAAAGTAATCAGAAGTTTTGCCAGTGTTCAAACTCGACATAAAACTCGTTCTGCTTGTTTCGCAGCGGACTCTGATCCGGCTGGAGGAGAGCTGCTCCGTGTTGGGGTCGTTTTTGGATCACAGGCTGGTGTTGCAGGCAGAGCCGTGGTTCGGTGCCTCGGTTGTACAGGAAGGGGGCGCTATGGAGCTGCGATGGAAAGGCGCCTACAGGCGTACGGAGCAAGAAGTCCTCCGCCTAAGAAACATCCAGGAAAGCAGAGCCAGGTGGGCAAGATGCAGCATTACCAATCTGAAGCATCTAATCAGGAGAAAACATGTTTTGTACAAGAAGCAGAAGAGCAGAATTATTATGGCTTGAGCCCTTGGCGGATTGAAATAACCAGATGAGCAGTTTTATTTAGAATCACACTGCAAAACTACAAAATGTTACCAAGTATTTTTGTCTGTTTTGTGGTGCAGATTTCTTAGTACACTTGAGACAATACTAACTGACAAGTAGCAACTTGTTTTTGTAGGTTTTATTGGCTCTAGTGGCCTTTATCTGACAGTTTATTGACAGTTAATTGGGCAATGAGAGAAGGGGAAGACATGCGGCAAAGGTCGCCAGGCCGGGAATCGAACCTGCGACATATGGAGACCAAGGCCTCCATATGTGGGTTGTGCTTAACTTCTGCGCCACCACAGCTCACCAGGAACGTGTTTTAAGTAAAAAATGTCTTAATATTAATTAAAAAGTATTAGTTATAAGTGAAATAATCTGCCAATGGAACAGGACATTTTCCCCATGTTATAAGTTATAATAGTGGAAAAATGTCTTTTAAAAAAAGAATAAAAAAGGAAGAAAAAAAACACCCAGCCGTTTTATAGACAATGTTTTTTTTTGGTGTTGACGGAATGTGTTACCTAGCAACCCCAGCAGAGTTCCAGCTCGTTACCTAGCAACCCAGGCAGAATTCCATACACATTTGGTCAGCTGGTTTTACCGCTACATGTACTCAACAAACAAGTGTCTTGTTGTTGACTTACCAGCCAGAAACCACTTGCTGCATTCTTGCTGGTTGTGCAGGAGGCTCCACTTCTGCTTTTCGAAGATGTACAGTTGTGCATTTTCACATGCGAGTTTATGTCTCTGCTTATAATTTCTACAAGAAATCCAAATTATTTGGATTTAAAGTGACAAGAGGCCTTAAAAAAGCTCGTTTTGAAAGTTCAAACAGACTAAAATCTCATTATCTAAGAATAATTTTGTGCATCTTCAATAACTAGGAATCTAGATAGATGAGTTAGAACAACATTTATATTCCCTTTGGGATCAGTAAAGTATTTTTGCCTTTGAATTTGTTTTGTATAGCACACATCCCAATCCTAACCTGTTCAACTCACCTTCTTCAAAACAAAGTAGAAAAGAGAAAAAAAAATACTATATGTCTGAATCAGTCTCTCAGACTTCTGCCTTAAAAAATAAAGTTGTGCAACCTTATTTGTTGCTTGGTAGCAACAAATAAGGGTTGAATGTTTTTTATGTTTTATATTCTGTTCAAGAATATGTTTTCATTATTTTTCGAGCATTATATAAGTGAACTTTGTTCTGAAAGCCTTGCTGTATTAGGGTAATTTTATTGAAGTGTGTCTGTTTTTGAGCAAAACAAAAACAAAGCATTGCTAACAAAAGAAGATTTATCATTTAATAAGTTACACATCTGAAAATCTAAAGTACTTCAGCTCCATTTGGTGGCTAATTTTTACTCTTCTTGACCTGCAGAAGGGGCCACACAAACTTATTACAAGAGCCATAAATGGCCCTCGAGCCGCACTTTGAATACCTCAAGTATAGAACTTGAGATTACTTTTTCAGGAATAAATAATTTAAAGCTTTAGTTGTCTTTTATTAATATTTTCATCTTCACTTTACATAAGAATCCAGCAAGAGTACTTACAGAAAGTTTTGCAGTAGGTTTACTTTACATTATATGAATCCAAATATAATTTGTTGTTAAATTTATAAAACAAGCAAAAAAAAAAAAGGTAAAAAGTGGTCTTTTTTTGTTTTCAAGCATGCACTTATGAGCAAAAAAATTATACTTAAGGGGTACAAATGTATATAACTTTATGTTTCAGATTGTTTTTTTGTTGTTTTTTTATGTTTCTGCTCATAATTTCTGTAGAAAAGTTATATTTTGTCTTATTTTATGCATATTTTAAAGATAAGGAGAAGTAGTTAGTTCAGTTTGATGCCATGAATCTAATACTTGTGTGCCTTTTCAGTCAAGCTGTTTAAAAGTTTTGATTGATTGATTTTTGATTTGTTTAGTCATCGAAACACTAACAATTTAAAGAGTTTTGATTGCCCATAAATCAAGATGGTGGAGTGAACTGGGAACAGTTCAATCTCTGACAAAAGACTCTTTGAAGCAGTTTTAAGACGTAGAGTCAAATAACGTCCCTGGTTGTTAGTTTGCTCATCTAAGTGGGAGGAATTCATAAATATACAGTTCATCTTATGTCTGGATTCAGAACAACAGACGGAGAAAGAGTTAAAAGAGAAGACAGGTAAATATGAGAAAAAATAACAAGGAAGCTTATCTTTTATTTTCATTTTTGACTTTGGAAATCCACCAAGCTGGCCTTTTGGTGTGTGAGGGGGCCTTCATGTTCTGCCCCGCTGGTTGATCTATCAGCCCTGGCTGTCCTCCCCACAGATTCCTGGCTGGCGTTGCTTCGGTCGGCGAGCGTCTGCTGGCCGCCGGTGAACACCTGAAGACTTCCTCAGACCTGAGTCAGGAATCGGTTCAAAGGCGACTGCTGGAGCTGCTGGTGAGGCGCTTATCTGTTGCTCTGACGGCGCCTGAGTTCATTAGGAACGACCTGCAGGATGTGCAGGCTGCTGCTTTCAGCAGTGCAGGGGTGATGCCAGCATCAGTGGCTTATTATGGGTTTATTATTGGTTTATTATTGGTTTGTTATTTAAGACATATTCAAGTCCGAATTGTTTTAACAGTTTTCTTTAAATTCATGAAAAAGTAAAGTATGTATCATAAGCACTGATCATCCATCCATCCATCATCCATATCCATCTGTCCATCCATCCATCCGTCCATCCATCCATCCATCCATCCATCCATCCATCCATCCATCCATCCATCCATCCATCCATCCATATCCGTCCGTCCATCCATCCATCCATATCTGTCCATCCATATCCATCCATCCATCCATAATGGCTGAGAAAATTTCACTCTCATAAAGTTTGTAATTTGAATAAAACATGTGCGGATTCCCATGTAAGGAAACATAGCAGAGTAAAGCCGAAGTATGCATCCATTCATTCATTCATTCATTCACGTTGCGGTCTCTTGTCTCTTAAAAATGAGACACATGGTCTTATTTTTAAGGTTCGATGTAAAATACAATTTACTGTCAACAAAAATCCTTCAAATGATAAAAATGACAAATATTTCAAATCTGTTTAATCAGACTGACAACATTAAATCACTAAAACCACAATACGATTTTATCAGGTGTCCTTAGTTTAATAAAACCCAAAATAATGTTCCAAACATATTATAATTATTCCAACACTGTCAACTTTTCCCCAGGACGTCTCCGTGGAGCTGGCAGCCGTTTCCAAGGAAACCAGTCGGCTTGTCCACCTGAGGGTCGCCGAGTGTCCCAAACTGAGAAGTCAGGTCTCACAGCTGGAGGCCAGCTGCAGCCAGCTGACCTCTGACCTTTCCAAGATTCTGGAGCATCTGTTGCAGGTTCAGTGTTTCAGTACTTAGAGAAAATAACGTTTTAAATTAACTAAGATAAACAGATATGAAGCAGCTGAGAGTGTTTGAGAATGTGTCAGATTTCATGTTAGTTCTGTTCGTTTTCAGAAATAATTAGACTCAGAGAACCCCCCCCCCCCCCTCTGCTTCTGGGAGTATAAACTTAAATGTCTTCTGGGCGATCAGAGAGGGGAGGAATCAGCAGGAAGGTCACTCTTAATTTTTTCTCTCCATTCATCACCGGTGACTGGAACCAGATATCTTGGCTTCGCTATAATTAGTCAGATTTTGCCAGATTTTTTTTCTCCCAGTTGGTTGAGTTTGAAGCCTTACAATCTGGAAACCACTTCAGCAGATCTTATTTTCTAAAGAGAGATTTAATAACACGGACACTGACGATTTCTCCTTATAAATACCAGATGTTTCATGCAGAATTACTTTAAGAGCAATGAAACCAACCAGCAGAGCATTAAAAGGGTCAGATGTTTATGTGAAATGAAAATCAGTTTTTGTTATGTTGAATTACGTTTGTTAGCGCCTGGTGAACGAACAGCCGCCACTAAAGCTGCTGTCTGAGCTGGAGAACTGGCTGAAGGAAACGGAAACTCGGCTCAGCCAGGAGAAGAAAAGAGTCCTGACGGCCAAAAATGCAGCTGAGATGGTTGAAATTCTGCAGCGATGTCAGGTACTTCATGTGTGTTTTATGCATTCATTTAAATAATAATTAAATTAAAGGTGCTTTTTTTGTCAGGATTCCTGTTTTAAGTTGATTTCCAACCTGAAATACATAGTTCATCTTCTAACTTACTGTATTTTAAAGGCGATAAGCCGCTGCTTTTTCCCCCACGCTTTGAACCATGCGGCTTAAATCCCGGTGTGACAAAGTATGGTAAAATTATGATTTGAATTTATTGTTCTGTACAAAATCTCAAAGGAAGAAAATAAGTGTAAAATTAAGAGTTTTAATTTAAAAAAATTTTTTACCCTTATTACAAATAAATTCCTCATATCTCCTGTTTTCCAGGCGTTCAGGACAGCTGTCGACAACTGTCAGCAGCTCCTTGATTTTATGTCCGAGCCTGGGTCCAAAATGGCGGGAGCAGACGTCCCGGCTCGCCGCTGGGAACGCACGACCTTCGCAGAAAACCTCGGCGGCGTCAGACAGCAGTCGCTGCTCCTGCAGAGGGAGCTGGACGGCCAGGTCGGCGCCTCGGTGGAACCCGAGTCAAATGGGACCCATTACGCAAAATTTACATTTTTCACATCTTTGTACTTCCATTTGGGTCTCGACTGCTTCTAAAAACCATTTTTTCGACAATAAGTTCATGTTTCTGTTTTTTTCCTGTGAGTTTTTAAAATTAGCCGTTTAAAAAAAAATCCCAATTGTTAAGTGACAGTGCGCTGTTACCTAGCAACCAAAACGAAGCTCCAGCACATTTGGTCTGCTGGTTTTACCGCCGTACAATGGCCTTTGGAAAAGACAAGCATTTTGTTGTTGACGTGACATCCAGAAACCACTTGCTCCATTCTTTTTGGTTGTGCAGCGGTCTCCACTTCTGCTTTTCAAAGATGTATGTTTATATAATTGCACATCTGTTTTCGTCCATTTCCATGTGCGAGGATAAACGTCTAGTTTACAGCAGCTGGGTTTTGGATTTAAAGTGATAAGAGGCCCTAAAACAGCTCATTCTGAAAGGAGCAGACCAAAAATCTCATTATATAAGAATGACTTTGTCTAAATAAAGCAATGAAAATGTTTTTTATAGAACATAGTTCTGTGCTAACCTGCTCAAGGATGCATAATGGGTCACCTTTAAGTGTTGCTGTTCAAACTAGTTTTATTCAAATTTTAGAAATGGACGAAACGTGATCTTTAAAGACAGCTTGTGTGCTACAATTTATCAGTTTATAGATTCAGCATATTATTTCATGTGTCCATCTTTAGTAACATGAAACCAATGACTGTGTTTGAATTGGCTCCATTCCTCTCCTTTTCCTCAGATTCACGAAGTCGAACACATCCATCACACTTGTGCAGAACGAGAGAGACATCTGCAGAAACGGCAGGACTGGACAGAGCAGCAGAAGAAGAGGATGAGTCAGTGGAAACGGCCCTGCAGTCAAACCCTGGCCGGCTGCGCTCTGCTGGAGTGGGAGGTATGTCGACGGGGATCTGGACGCTGTGGACGGTTTTCTGTCTGAAGTGTCTTTGTGTCTTCTGGAAAGTTTTGTGTCTTCTGGACGGTTTTCTGTCTGAAGTGTCTTTGTGTCTTCTGGAAAGTTTTGTGTCTTCTGGAAAGTTTTCTATCCAGGTGACTTTGTGTCTTCTGGAAAGTTTTCTATCCAGGTGACTTTGTGTCTTCTAGGCTGAAGTTGCCAGAATCCAGCAGGTTTCTGCAGATCTGCAGGATCTGGGAGAAGGACGAGGAAGAGGATTAGTGTGTTATGGGAAGGAAGGGAAGCTCCTGTGGAATGAGATCTTCTCCGGCCGAGTGGAGAGTGTGAGGCGGGCATGTGTTGATCTTCATCAGCAGGTAAAACAACGTCAAGGTCAAAGGTCACAGATTTACTCACTGAGAATGAGCCATGATGGATTTAAAGATTCTGTAGGGTTTGGACCAGTTTGGTGGACTGGAGTCCATAAATACTCCATCCGTCCGTCCATCCATCCAACCATCCATCCATCCATCCTTATTTGTCCAGAGTGAAGTTGTTTTATGACCATCTTATGTTCGTTTTCTGATCATTGGACTTCCTTATGTCTGAAATGATTAAAGATAAAAAACACTTTTAATTGATTTTTATTTCATTCAACATAAAAAGTAAAATGTTGACATCTTCTTGTACAATAAACCCCCAATGTTTTTTACATTTTAACTTACAGGAACCTCTATAAAGAATGGAACATGAAATTAACCAAACTGTCTAATTTGTTTTTGTCTTTGTTGCTTCTGCTCCGTTTTCAGATGGAAGATCTCAGAGCGGATCTCGAACAGTCAGTGGAGAAGTGGAGTTGTTTCCGTAGAGCTCTGGGGGAAGTTACTTTGTTGACCACTAGGGTGCGCTGCGTCCTGCAGCAGCAGCAGCGAACGCCTCTCTTCTCTCTGCAGCAGGCTGAAGGAAACGCAGACCGCCTGCAGGTGAGAAATGAACTGGTCTCCATAAACACATTAAAGCTACAAAAGCAAACATAAATGTATATTATCATCAGAATCATTTATGGTAGTTTATTAGTTTTAAAACAAGTTGATCTAGAGTCTAGAACACTGAGTGGCTACAATTAAAGAAGCATCATAAAACTTTAGTGTTTGTGTGGAACAGCAAGCTGTAACTGCGGTTAAAAGCCTCCGAGTCCGGATTTGAAAGGTTCAGTAAGAGTGTGGGCATTCACAGACTTCAAGCTGTCAACTCTTTTATTACGTTTTAGGGAAGTAAATGCACTTCCAGAAAGCGAGAGTTAAAAGGAAAAAAAAAATGCTTTTCATTTTGCTCAGGACCTCCAGGTGAAGGCGGAGGAAGACGGAGAGCAGCTTTGGACGGAGGTGGACAAATCCTGCAGGACGCTGACGGAGACGCTGCATGATGCGTCAGCGCAGCTCATTAGGGATGAAGTAGAGGAGCAGCGAAATGGGTCAGTGGAGGGAAATATTTAGATTAAAATTTTACCAAATAATGGGGTGTCCAAAGTGTGGCTCGGGGGCCTTTTGCGTCCCTAAATGACATGAATTTGTCTCGCCGGCTGATGCAGATGGAGACGTTTTCTTCCCCAATTAGGACAAAATTATGACACACAAATTAAAATCTTCTCACAAAAATGTCAGATTTTACAACAGAATGTTTAGGTTGTACTAAGAAAAAAAAAAATTACGAGAATAAAGTCATTTTATTTTCAGAATAGAGTCATATAAAAATAGTTGAAGTAATACGAGAGTAAAGTTGCAATAATGAGTATAAAATGATAATATTTTGAGAGTAAACTGTGTTACAAGAATAAAATTGTAGCAATGTGAGAATAAAGTCATAAAAGAATAAAGTTTATTTAATATGAGAATGAAGTGATTTTATTTTGAGAATAGAGTCAGTTCCTATTCTGTTCAAAGGATTTGCCTTTAAATCAACATTTATCTGTTTTTTTTCTCATTTGTAAACTTGTTGCTTGAACTTTGTTGCTTCGTATAATTATTACCTTTATGCCTCATTAGGTGGAAGAAAATACTCCAAGAGATAACAGAGGAGCATAAAAACACCAAACACATTTTCTCCCTCTGGCTTGAATACTCGAATCTATCTGAGCGCTTTTCTCTTCGATTGCAACACCTGAGGAATGAGTGGGAGGAGTCATCAAGTTCTTCATCTGGAAATGATGCAGAAACCGCAGTCTGCTCCTTCAAGGTGAGTCAGAGTCTCATCAACTTTATCACCAACCAGAACCGAAACAAAGTCATTTTCAAGAAAGAGGAGAAGCGATTAGTTTAGGAAATTCAGACTTAAAGATGAGCTATTATGCTTCCCTCAACAGGTGAGGGTAGGTGACCTGTTACACAAACACGTTCATCAAATGTTTTGCATAAAATCATTCTTAGATAATGAGATTTTAGTTTTGAGCTTCTTTCAGAATGAGCTGTTTTAGGGCTCTGTCTCCCTCTTATGCATGAATTATGATGCTTTATGTCTGGTTTTTTTCCAGTGTTTTTGATGTTTTTTTTAAGGCATAAAGAAAAAGGTGGGGGGACAAAAATTATTTTTTTCTTTGTGATCAGTCGTAATTTTCTCCAAATACAAATTTATTTGGAAAATACATCAGTAGTATTAGTCTGTTAGTTCCTTGATATCAATATTTATTTTTATTTTTTACCTGCAAACATAAAACAGGGACTGGATATTCCTGAGTTGCTGTCTTTGGTCTGCCTGCCGTATTGGAGTTAACGAAAAAAGAAATCCTTGCAGTTGCAGTAGATGGCCAGTAGTTGGCAGTGTATTGTATGATGCACTATTGTCCACTTGAGTGGTCTGTATGCATCTATAGTATAAAAATCTACAGTAAAATAGCTGTCCACTGCAGTGACCGCTATGCATGGAAGGACTAGATCAATAAAAGCTACTTCTGACCCCCAGCTTAATGTTTACACTCGCACGTGAAAATGGCTGCAAACAGATGCACAATGATGCAAAAGTACATCTTTGAAAAGCATTTGCAGAGCCTCCTGCACAACCAACAACAATACAGCAAGTGGTTTCTG
Source organism: Girardinus metallicus (assembly GCA_903067095.1). NCBI lineage: Eukaryota > Metazoa > Chordata > Actinopteri > Cyprinodontiformes > Poeciliidae > Girardinus > Girardinus metallicus. The sequence continues at coordinate 16,357 of CAEGAE010075364.1, forward strand.
GATGGTGAGTCAACAACAAGTAAATCACTTGTCTTTTCCAGCAGCCATTGTACAGCTCATACGGCGGTGAAACTGGCTGGCGCTCAGTTTGAGTTGCTAGGTAACGGGGCAGACAGCTCAATTTTCAGACACTAACCAACATTAACCAACCCAACTCAACAGGTTTTTTTTTTAAAGCGCTTGAGCTGTTTATAGAAGCAGTTGAAACCCAAATGGAAGAAAGAAAAAGCGCAAAAAGTGAATTTTACACAATAGGTCTCCTTTAAAATGGAAATTGCACACCGGCAGTCTCCTTAAAGATACATTTGTTTTATTATTGTTGGCATAAGTTCACACAGAACAGAACTGTACTTGGTCCTGATACTAATTATCCTCTGGTACGTTAACCTAAAGTGCATTTCTATCCAGGTTTATGCTTTTTCTGCTTAAAACTGGCAAGAAAATACACAATAAAGCACTGAAAGCCTGAGCTAAAGTGCTGGAGTTTAACCAGGTTCACAAACCCTGTTTTTCAGCCTCCAAATGCATTTCTTTTTTTTCTCTATTCCTTTTTTTTTTTTTTTCCGTAATCATTAGATTCCCTGCTTGACTCATCTGTTCCAGGTGCAGGTTCGGGGAGTCCATGCATTACGTTCCTGATTTAATTAAATGTTTTTCTCAATACCTGCTCTCCTATTCTTGGAAAGGAACGACGCTGCATGTACTTCTGTTGAGAAATACGACTGAAGATCTGCTTCCAGTCGGTGCACCTGACCTCCTCTCTAAACTGTTGCACAACATCCAGATGACGTGTTGTTTTGCTCATTTGACCAAAGGAAAATGTTTTTATTTTTTGGTTTCCATTTATAATACCTTCCCAGTTCCTTTCGCTTCCAAAATACAGCGGAAGAGGCATTTTGTTGAAATGTTTTACTGCATAAATTGCGTTTTCCCACAGGACTAAAGTATTGATTTATTTGAATGAGACAAGTGGAAAGTGGCAATACACTGCATATAAAAGCCTGCTCTTGTTCCTCAGCTTGTCTCCTCTTTTCACAATCTAGAGGTTGCAGGATGCTGCTGATGAGCTGCAAAGTGATGCAGGAGATGTGCTGGCAGCATCCAAAGCTCTTCTTGGACGACTCGAACCTTTATCTGCAAATTTAATCAAATCAGAAGCCAGGTTGTTGAGTCGCGATGTTCTGCTGCTGAACCAAGCAATATCGGGAAAAAATAGAAATGTGGAGGTGAGATATTTTAAATTTGACACACAAGGCATGTTGTTTACCATGGAGGTTGTTAAATATGACGCATTGTCTAAATGTTCAGGAGGATTTGGAGCGAGAGAGACGATTTAAAGCTCAGCTGGAAGCACTTGAGGAACAGATGCAGAACTCGCTTTTTAAACTACGTGGGGGCGCATGTGATGCAGACACTCTGGAGGTTTCAAACTCCCCTTTTACATACCTTTAACCAAAAAAAAACAACAAAAAAAACGTCATTTTTATAATTTTGTACTTTGTCTTAAACTCCCAGCAGGTTCTTTTGGATCTCAGTGACATGACTCCATCACTGGTGGACGTTAAAGAGATGAGTGGCGACATAACCCTCGACAACGAGGAGATGGAGAGAGTTCAGTCCCTCAGCAGGCTGTGGGCAGAAACCGTTACCAAGGCAACGGATGAAAACAAGTGAGACAGTTTGATCTACAACATGTAATTATTGCTATCTAGAATCCAAACTGTAATGGAGATAAAGGTTTGAGATAATGCACTGTGTTTGAAAAACAGATAAGTTACCAGAAAACACAAAAGAAAATTAACTCACAAAAAATTTAATAGCAAAGAAATATTATGGTATGAAAATTTAAAAAGAATAAATCATTAAGCACTGCAAAAACACAAGATCTTACCAAGACGTTTTGGTCTAGTTTCTAGTGCAAATATCTTAGTAATCTTAAAATAAGGCAAACCAACTTAAAAGTAACTTTTTTAGCAAGATAGATGAGCTAGTTTTAAGTAAATGATTCCTTAATATTCATGAAAAAGTTACTAGTTCTATTAACAGATTATTTCACTTATAACAACACATTTCCACGTTCTAACTTAATTTATCTGCAAATAGAACTAGAACTTTTTCATAAATATTAAGGAATTATTTACTTCTGTATCTTGGTTAAAAGTTACTTTTAAATTGGTTTGTCTCATTTCAAGTTTACTAAGATATTAGCTAAGATATTAAATGAAATAATCTGACAGTTGAACTAGAACTTGGTTGCTAGGTGACGGGCTGGGGTTGGCTGGCGTTGCTAGGCAACGGCGCCTGTGGAACTGGAACGTTTTACTTAATCATTTACTTAAATCAAGCTCCTATAAAAGGAAAAGCTACTTGTAAGTTAGTTTTTTTTTTTATTTCAAGCGAACAAAGATATTTTCACTACAAATTAGACCAAAAATAGATGGCAAGGTTTTGTGTCATTACTGTGTGATCAGAGCTTCAACTTGTCACAAATGTAAAAAGTCCTTGTTTTACATTTATCAGATAAAAGATAAGTTGTGTTGTGTCTTCATAGTCTTAAAAAATTCTCCGAAAAACAAAATGTACCGCAGATGAAACTGTGCACAACCTGAAAGGGTGGGTAATAATGCCACATCTTGATGGGTAAAGTTGTAAAAAGCATGAAAAAAAAAGAAATATCACTACTTTAACTTTAGTCATTTAAACGTAACACTGCAATTCTTTAAATAATCACCAGAGGCCCAATGAATCCCAAATACAGCTCCGGAAAAAATTAAGACGCCACTTAAATGATCTGTTTCTGTAATTTTAAGTTTTATAGGTATATGTTTGAGTAAAACGAACATTGTTCTTATTCATTTACAAACAACAATACTAATGATTTAACTCAGGAAGAGCTCAGAAATCAATATTTGGTGGAATAACCAGGAGGTTTTCAATTGATTCTTATTTTTTCCCACAGCTGTACAATAAATTTCCTGTTTTTTACATTTAAACTTTTTTCCCTATCTGGATATAAATGCAGTCTTACAGACAGTGATTGACAGTTTGCCTCTGAAATCCATGTTTTCTTTATTTTATTTTACAGAATTTTGCAAGATGAGCTTCAGAGCGGCTATGATTTTGAAGGAAAATGTGAAAAAGTGAAAACGATCCAGGAATACCTGCAGCGAGAATTTCTTTGCAGAAAAAATCTGAGTCACTCAAACCTTAAAGAGATGCTGGCTGTCCACCAGGTTTGGCAAATCTTACAAATTCATTCATTTCTTGAGTTTTACTATAATCAGAGGCTTTTCCGGCACATTCAACAAGTTTTCAATCATTATAGAACGAGCACAGAATAATTGAAATGCTAATATGTTATTATCTCAGGAAACTGCAAGTTCAGCCTCAGAGAAAATAACCCGTCCACGAACAAATAACTATTATTTATGCCAAACTTCTGAACCATAACTTTTCACTGTGTGATCATGAGCTAATTTGTTAAAACGACAGGGAAGAATGAATGTCCTTCTGCTCTTTAACCTAACAAATCTCTCCCACAGAAACTTCAGGTTGAGGTCATGAAGGGGCATCAGCTCCTCCAGAGCCTCCTCTGTGACGCCCTCAGCTTTATGGAGAAACAAACTGAGGACAAAAGGTGAGTAACGATGCAGGAAGTTTTTAACAGGTTTATGGTTTTTAACTGATTTAGGAATTAGGACATAGTGCACTGTAAAACATTTCAAGGTGTTTTAAGTTGAAAATGAAAGTCCACCTGTTGCAATTTAAGTCGACAAGAAAATTGTTTTGGTTTTAACTCAAAAATTAAAGTTCATAAAGTTTATTTAACAAGAGACAGGTTGTCTAAACATTGTTTTTTTTAAGTTAATTAATCTTGTATTGTGAGTTTTAACTTAATGCTGCAATTTGAACCAAATAATTATTTCACATTATGCAAGAAAAAAAACTGCCCTCACCTAATTAAAGAGCCACATTTCTCTATTATTTTACTAACAATATCAAGTTAAAATAACTTATTTTACTTTAGAATAATTAAATGTATTGTTTCAAATTGCATGAGCAACATTTCTGATCTGATAATAAAGTTTATTAAATTCAACTCAAAAACTTTTAGTGTGAACAAAAACACTATCCTCAAGTTTTGCATTAAAATAAACATTTTACTTAATAAAACACCAAAGTCAGATCAATGTAACGCACCGCCACCTCAGGATACAAAAACATGCCGCAAAGCATTCTGGGAAATAGTTCCTAATCCTGTCTTTTTCTTCTTTCAGCTTTCTAAGTGCTAACCTAAAAACTCTAGTTTATTCAACTCTTGGAGTTTTGACAAAATTAATAAAAAGTTAAGAACTTTCTCAGTTTCTCTTTCACAAACTCACATATTTAGGTTCAAAGCATAAAACTCAACTAGTAGACACAACTAAATGCGGCTCAAATGTTTTACAGTGTGTTTCGGCCATTTATCCTACCACTTCAGGATTAGAACCATAATTTCACATCGATTAATCGATTTATTGAAATAATCGCCAACCTATTTAGTAATCAATAAATCGTTAATTGGAGACTCAAAAAAGTCCAACAACATCCTCAAAGCAGTAATTTAGCCATAATTGTACAAAAATCTATGTTCATTTTGCATTTAAAATAAAAAAAAAACATTCATGTGTAAATATGTTCTAACCAGAACTCCTCAAGTAGTGTAGTTTGAGCTTCACCTGGTTCAAAACCTGTAAAATATATATTTATATATATATATATATATATATATATATATATTAGGCACCTTTTTCTAACCAGTTAACAACGTTTTACTGGAAAACCGTCCTAAAGTAATTACATCAACTTGGTCAATTATTGACCCTGTGCACGTGACGTCACACTCTTCGAAACTCTCCCCGCTCCGCCATGATGGACGTCATGGCGGACGTTTACGCTTTACGCTGTAAAGCCGGTCCAAAAAACAAAACAAAACAAAACGCACATCTGGTAGCCTGATATGGTTTTTATTGAGTTGATTTCGCTTTAAAACGCTCACAGGTTGCTGCGCGGTCGGCTGCACAAACAGACAAAGGTAGAAACCAAACTTGTCATTTTATTTTGTAACTTTTAACGAGGAAAGATATGGCGGCGATGGAGAGCAGCCGTTAATCATAATGACTGGCAGCCCTCGGCGTAAACGCGGATTTGCAGCGAACACTTTTTTTTCAAGGTAAGAAGATTAACGTTCATTTAGTTCACGAACTAAATGAACGTTCATTTCATTTACGCTAATTTAGTTTGTGGAAACAGTACCGCACCGTCTGTTTCCATTAAAGAACTGGTTAGCGTCTCGTCTTTCGTACGTTTTTAATGCTGCTCCGGTGTAAAGGGAAACAGTGACATAAATTATGTGGCGTGAATTCAAGCAAAGCCGGTAATTAGATCAGCACGTCAGGGGGGAGGAGGTGCGGGTCGGTTTCTAAGCTAGCTGCTTCCAACTTTTGTAAATACCGCCGACTATGAGCCCCGAACAGGTGCGTTGCGTTCACAGACACATTAGCTCGACGCTAACAAATACAAGCTATGAATAAATTGGCAAAAACAGTTTTGGAAAACCTTTTCAGTCGCTCTGTTCAACACTCCCGCCCCTCATTTCCAACGTCCATCATGGCGCCTCGAACGATTCAGTGACGTAATCGCAAAAGGTCAGCATCAGAGCGTGTTACCAATGGCGAAGGTGGTTTTATTATATTTTTGGACAGATCTGTAATTTTCTCATGGTCATCCGGTGAGGAAGGATCTTGCTTTGAGCCCCGGAGAGAGAGGACTGACGCTCTAAGTCAGTCCAGCCTTGTCCAGATGTACTGCCTTGTCCTTGACGTGCCCTGACAGCTTTTTGGTTTGGACTAAAAAGAAGAAAGTACTCTGTGTACAGAAGGGCTTTAAAATCCTCGGAATCAGATGAGGTCAGAAGTATTTGCAACCGGCTGATTGATTACTTGTTCTTTGTGCCACATGGGTACAAAAACTGATTATTGGAGTCAGAATTCCTGCTTTGTTGGTCTGAAATCAAATTCTCATTCTCAGTGACAAGCAGATATTATTTAATGTCATGTTTTCGTGCGTTTGCTTTTGGATTCATCGATATTTTTGAGTTTTTGGAAAAGGTTAAGGAATCTGTTGTAAATCATTGCAAATACTTGAATTTCAATTCGGTGTCTTGAAGGTTCAGAAAAAGCTTGATCTCTGTAAAAATCTTGATGTTTAAAGCTGCAGAGTTTTGTAATAAAGTGCAATTTACAGTTGAATTGTTTTTTTCAGAGACGCCCAAATTTATTTTTCTCTCATTAAAGTTAAATCAGACTAAGCTGTTCTTGATTTAGGTTAGCTAGAATTACCTAAATTATTACTATTGCTAAATGTCAGAAAACTTAGAACATTTTCTACTTTCTTTTTGAATATTTATTATTCCTGATGGCTCGATTGATTATTGAAGAGTGTAATTGAAATAAAGGTTGGCTTATATTTTGTACATTAAAGTTATTGAAATTGGGGGGATTTTTTTGTGTGTGTTAAATTTGAATTTTCATATTTCCAAACATAAAATTTTGTTGTATTTTAGTTTACTTTGTCCCTGCTGTAGAATGTGGAATACTTTCACAAGGGATTATTAATAATAGTAATAAATAATATCATATGATAGTGAATTGTTTTTATTTCAAAAGTGGTGCTGGAAAAGTTTGAAAACTTACCTTGAAAAGTGCTTGAATTTTACTGTGGTAAAAGTGTAGAAACCCTGTGTTATTAGTTTTTTCTGCTCTTATTTGTTGTTTTATTTTATGATCATTCATTTAGGATCTGTTTCTTTCTCAGTAGTCTTTTTTGTTCTGTTTCCAATAAAAGCATGTTTACTATTTTCCTGCTTTTATGATTTTAATTTTGTACAATGCCACATTTTATGAATTCGTGTTGATTTCAGGTTTTTCTCCAAATAAATCTGACAAACCTAAACGTTTTTTTTTTTTTTCTTATTTCTTGCTCAGATCTGAGCTCACGGTTCGAGTGGCGTGTCTGAAGCGGAGCTGGACCGATTCTGTGGCTCTCGCTGCACACAACTGGACCTCAACAAAGGAGCATCTGCAGCAGTGGAGAATTTACCAACGCGGTTTGAAATCTCTGAAGAAGCTGTTCAGAGAGGTGGACTCTCTCCTGCCCCCTAGTGGACCGGAGCTTTACACGGTGCAGCAGCTGCCGAACTTAAACGTTTATGAGGTCAGTGCGCTTGGTTGCAGATCAATATCAAATGTATTATTTTAATTATTTCATATGCTAATTACATTTATTGTCATTTTTCTGTTTTTTTTAAAGCTTATTGAAGAATCTCTAGGTCTTCACTCCTCTGTCTACGCCCGGACTGTTGAAGCTGGGAAACATTTGTGTGAAATCGTCACAGAGTCAGAGAGTCATACCCGACTGCAGTCGGAGCTTCAGGATTTACAGAAAGTCTGGGAGCGAACCACCTTACTGCACAGAAAAAATAAAGATCTGCTTAATAACACTGTCCAGGTAACATCCTGTGCTTTTTATCTGCAACATTTTCACATCTGATGTTCAAAAAATGGGATATAACTCAAAGCAAAACATAAAAAATAATTTCAAAGTTTCATTTTTAATATTTGTTATTGTACACTGATTGATTTTTCTTCCTGTTAAAAAGGAGTTTTACTTTCCACTGTTGCCACATGCTTAGTTTGAGATCCTTGCAACATTAACAACTAAATGCAAATACAAAGTACCAATAATTGAAGATTCTATCTTTAAGAATACAAAACCTGCACTTTCTATCATGAGGAATCATTTATTTCCTCATGATAGAAATGTATTGAAAAAGAGACTACTTGTATTTAAGAGCGGGGAGTTTCAAAATGTTACATTTTCATGGTTAGCAATGCAGAAATATCAGTTTCCATGAGTGTGTTTTTAAGAAGATTTTAAAAAGCTCAAAAATATTTTCAGTGGCAGATTGAAAGCTGGAAAAGAATAAAACGGCAATAAAAACCCGATGAAATGCTTATCTTCCTTTTTAATATCACTACATTTTGAGAAGTGAGAATTTAAATCGGGTGAGGTGAATTTTATTTCAGGAGTTTGGGGTGAAACATATTTACAGACAGACGGTATTTTTTTTCTTAAATGCTAAATATTGGCTCAATTACTGCTCTAACTATATTATTGTTTCAGCAAATGGCCTTTTTTTAAAAATCCGTATGTCCCAGTTAACTGTTAATGGATTACTAAATAAGTGGATGATTATTTCAATAATCAATTAATCGCAATTCGATTCAGTGCTAGTTCTGTAACAGAGTTAGTGCATAGGTTGCAGGTTTTAGAACAACAAAATTTATAAAGGAAAATGTGCTGTAGTGGGGATTGTGTGACCTTAATCCAGGACATGATCTCACACACACACACACACACACCCACCCCCACACAAACACACACACCCACACACACACACACACACAGGCTGCACAGCCCTGATCTCCTGCCAAGGGAGATCAAATCTCTTTCTGATCCACATCCTGAAACAGCTGGTTACCAGTGTCATTCCATCACAGCGACCCAGCATTGTGCTGGGAGACCCTCATCAGCATAAATCTAGAACAAGGGTGTTCAAAGTGGGGCGCAGGGGCCATGTGTGGCCGCTGGACTGATCTTGTGCGGCCCCCCCTGACCACAATTCAAAAGTAGTTTAGGACAAAACAATGGCTTTTGAATTAAAGTCTAATTACAAAAATGTTAGATGCAACACAAAGTGGTCATCTTTTCCAAGCCTTCTGGTTTTCTGTTGTTGTCATGGTAACTAGGACCACATCTACTCATTGACTTATGCTCTAAAACATATCTTGGTGCACCCAGATGTGCTTTTATTTGCTGCATTCATACATTTTTGAATGTGTTTCCAAATGAAGACACTTGACCTGGATCTTGTTTTTATTCAGAACAGACAAATTATTTTTCCAGTTTTCTTCAAAATTGAGAAATTAACAAGGAAAATGTGCAGAAACAGTTTGAAGTTTTGGATCTACGATCTCATTCTTACAAAAAAGAAGTCTGATTACTTTATTTATTCAATCGAAAAGATTTATACTTAGTTGTTATTGTTAAGTAGGTAAAAGAAATCACAATATTTTTGGTGGTTTTAATTTTTAAATTGATTCTTTTTTTTTTTTGTACTTTTGAGCTGACGATTTTGGCCCACATGACATAAAATTTGGACACCCCTGATCTAGAATATTCCTCTTTCTTTATACAAGACGAAGCTCCATGATCTTGTTTTGATAACTTTAATGCAAGCATAGCTTACTTTTGCTGATATCTAGTTGGATCTTTATAATTTGTGAATAATTTAACCCGAATATCTGCAGAGTTTTAGTGGCGGTGGTCAGAAAGATTTGTGCTTTTACCACTTTAAGATGTCCAGATGCAGGAAACAGCAACATGTTTAAGAAATAATCGCAATCTAGGAAACAAGGCCAACTTATCCTGTCTTACTAAAGACCTCTGGCTCTGTTCTTCTGATTATATATAATCCCCTGCAGATAAATAGGCCGTTGTTTCCTGTTTGCATTTGAAAAAGGAGTAATTTTTCGCCCACTGTTTCGTTTTCTACCTATTGGACACATTTATTTAAACTTGCGAGGTAAAAACCTTGTAAAATCAATGAGTTGACGAGGATTTTGTCCATGTTTTGCTTCACAGACGTGGTCTCAGAGTCGGGAAGCAACAAGCAGCATCTCCTCTGGACTGGAGAAAGTTGACAATCTGCTTGCAGAAACACAGGCGGACTCAGAGGAGGAGGCGCACATCCAGGTGAACAACTGACTCCACTTTACTTTTTTAATAGAAAACTAATTGAAAGCATTACATCTTTTTCCTCCTACTTCACAATATTGTGCTGCTTCATAATCTATCACATAAAATCCCAATAAAACACTCTTTGGATTGGAAAGGAAGAATATTTTAGAATGTGCGCTAGGTATGAAATTGATATTTGACTCATTTGTCTTTTTAAATTCAATATAATAATGTGACACAACAAAGTCACCGCTCTAATTTTTACAGAAAGTAATAAACAAATCATTGGAGAGTAACTAGGAGAGTCTTTTATGTACAAGAGGGGAATTTTACCAGGAAGTTTTTCTGCAGAAAACAAATTAATAATTAAAAAAATATCCGGGTAATGACATATTGCAATGCCACCCCTCAAAATTTCAACATTTGTGTCTAATTTTCTGGATTTCCAAGTAATAATTTTAAAGGAGACCTATTATGCAAAATTCACAATTTGCACATTTTTGTACTTTTATTTGCTTCTACAAACAGGCCAAGCGCTTAGAAAAACCACCCAGCTGTTTGTCAGCAATAAATTTATGTTTTTTAGTGTCTGGAAAATGAAATGATTGAAAAACCTTCTAAATGTAACATCACTGTTACCTAGCAACCCAAGCAAAGCCTGTCCCATCACCTAGCAACCCATGCGGACCTCCAGCAGTTTGGTCAGCTGGTTTTACCTCTGAAAGCGCTGTACAATGGCTGCTGGAAAAGAGAAGTATTTTGTTGTTGACTTACCATCCAGAAACCACTTGCTGCATTCTTGTTGGTTGTGCAGGAGGCTCTACTTCTGCTTTTCAAAGACGTACGGTTACATAATTGCGCATCTGTTTTTGGTCTTTTCCACCTGCGAGTGTAAAAATTAATTTGGGGGCGTGGCCAGCAGCCGCTTCTATGGATTTAAAGTGACAAGACGCCCTAAAACAGATCAAAATAGGCATTACTGAGACTAAAATTATTATCAAAGAATAATTTTGTGAAAAACATTTAATGAACATGTAGATCTATGCTAAAGGAAGCATAGTAGGTCACTTTTAATTTGTGAGAAGTTCCCCACTACAGAGCCTTTCAGTTAGCCCCCCTTCCTCTTATTTAAAGCACTGATGCTTTCACTCCCCTCCCCCTTTACTACCCCTTCTACCCTCCCCCTGTCCCGTCCACAACCCTTTAATCTGGACAGTCAGGGCAAACCCAAGCGAGAGGTAAAGCAGCAGCTTGCATGGCCGCCTGCTGACCGTGCTGCATGTTTCTGTGTGTGTTATGCAGGAGGCTGAGCTCTCTCTGCAGCGTTTGGCCGGCGGACTGAGGGAACTGGCCACCATGAAGACAGACCTGTCCCAGTACGTGGCGGCCAGTGACTCGGCGCTGCTGGAGCAGCAGCTGGAAATGCTCCACGCTCAGTGGGAAGAGCTGTGCACCAAGGTGAGAACCAAACTAAAAGTTTTTACAAATAGTTTGAGGTGGGTGAAGACGAGCTAGGAGGGAAGAAGTTTCTGGTGTCTTGATGGCCACACAAAGACACACACACACACACACACACACACACACACGTTGGTCACACTGATTTGTTTGATGAAAGAGACGAAGTGTGCTGGTTCTTGGAGGGAAACCAGCAGCTTACTTTTTAACAGTTTAGCTTCTGTAAAGGAACCAGTTTCTCCTTGCAAGTATGGTTAACATTAATTATAAATATAAATCTCCCTCATTGTGTCAGCATGTGAGAATGTTTACTCCCTGATTCAAGCTGTCAATCATTCTTGCTTGCTAACCTTGTGATCAGACTATTATTTTTGGTAACTCCACACATTCCTACACACGTTCGGTCTTTAGAAACCAATGGTTAGTTAGCATGTTAGCCAGTCATTAGGCTACTTTAAGGTAATTCATGCTAGTGCTAATTGGGGTTTCAGTTAGCGAAGAAGCTTGCACCTGCTCTCCTGTTGGCAAAAGGTTTTCAGATTCAGCAGCTGGAAATGTTTTCAGTGTGAACTTCTTCTTTCTCATAATGAATTGATTTGAGTTTTTTTTTGGCTTTAAATGTGAATATAAATTCCTAAAATACGTATCAAAATACCCAAAAGTAGTGGGCAGTAACTAGTTACATTTATCTGAGTAACTTTTTTGAAAAACAATTATTGTAGGACTATTTTTGCTATGCGGTACGTTACTCTTACTGGAGTAATTTTACCATAAAGTATTTCTACTCTTAGTTAAGTAGAATTTTCTACTCATTGAATGAAAAACAAACATGTTTTAACCAAAAATCCACCAGACACAGACACACCTGCAGTTTCTGTTAAAATTTCATACATTTTATATTTAAGCCTGTCGCAATAACCAATTGATTCTATGATATATTAAAATGAGCTTGATAATTCCCATTTTTATTATTAATATTTTTGTAGGGCACTTTTGTTCACAGATAAGTCATAATATGTTTTATTTATGGTTTTGGTTTAGTTTGTTTTCATTGATTGTTTTTTGTTTTATTTTGGAAATTCAAAATGTCTTCCAGTTCCAGTGTGGAGCATTTTGTACAAAATGAAAGTTTAAATTTATAAATTAAAGTTAATGAAACTCATCATTAAGACTGCAGACTTGCATTATTATTGCCATTATCATATTAGTTGATTGGTAAAATGTTTTATAGTTTGTAATTATGTTGTTTATGTAAATTATTTTCATTTAATCCTTAAAATATTAACATTTCCACTTATTTTTATATTTTGGTCCATCTGATTATGTAATTTTTAAATATTAAATGATTGAATCTGATCAGTTACTAAACACTAAGTGAGCTTAAATATCATGTTATCAATCAAATCAATGCAGTTTTTATCTGCTTATTGTTAAATTATATCAATCAGTCCCTCCAGTTTCTTGAGAATTATTGTGGAAATTCACACAAAATCAACAAATCCCCACATATTTTTTATGCTAATACACAATTTGGAGTTTATTGTAGATTTTTCTCAAAAATTGTCAAAAACTTTCTCACTTGTACTAAATAGCTGCCTCAGCCTTAATTGATGTCAGATTATAGTCCAGGATCTGTACGGCGAGTGATTAAAAAAGTCACATTTACCATAAGCACAAATATTTCCAAATTAGAACCACAAACACTTTGATTTTTATTGCAAAAAATCAAAAAAAGAATCACAAAATCCTGGAGGGACTGAAAAGATGTTCAGTAATATTTAATTTGAAGAATTTATTGATATTTTAACAGTTTGAACAGGTTTTATCAACACATTCTGACACAACCGGCCCTTTAAGAGCGTTCAGGATCTGGATTTGGCCCATAACAAAAATGATGCTTAATTTTACTTATGTGAAAGTATGTTGAAATAGTGCTAATTTTTGGCTAAAAGAGTGAAGCGTTCAAATAATTTCAATCTTTTTAGCTCACCAAACTGTTTGTGAAGTTGTGCCACTTATGAAGTCACCAGCTTATTAAAAACAAACAGTTTGTCGTATTTCTTCACGACATACAGTCATGAGTCTGCGGTTAACAGGTTGCAGATCTTGTAGGTGGGGGTTTGGTGAGCAGATGGCCTGGCCGGCCTAAGGGAGGTGCAGGGACTTGCTCTATTGTTCCCAAGGCGACACTCAGTCCTCACAGGGTGACCGCAGCTCTCAATGCGTCCCCGATTCTTCACACTGCAGCGGCGCCATCTGCGTCTGTGCATTAATACCAAAGCAGGGCTCTTTTTAATAGCATAAATGTTGACGATCAGCAGCTCTAATCATAAGCGCTGAAAGATCTAAAAGATCATCTGCCCCCTCCGTGGGTTTGTAATGGGCTGTTCTGCTGGTATTAAGCTGTCATTAGGAAAATGGACCTTGTTAATTTGAGCGAATAGCTTTACTCTCCTGAGGGTTTTTCTCAATTCAGTTGATTACTAAATCACAGTAAAAATTACTGAGTACCTGTGAGCACATTTAATATTCTGATTCTTGGTTATTTTTTTTACAGCTCAATGCTTGGATTTCCAATGCTTTGTCTGTGCATTATATTTGGGTCACTTTGCTTCCTGAATGCATACCAGTGTATCACAACAAAGTGTCCCGCTGCAGACTCAAACTCATCGAGGGCTTTGTCGCCTCTCCTCTCATCATTACGTCATGGTGGAAGGAGAGGTGTCTGTAACTAGTCCAGGACTAACTAAATTTGGGGGGAAATAAATGTAAAATACCACATTTCATGATCTAAACATGTGGTTTCCTCTTGTAAAGAGAATGAAGAGTCCACTGCACTGAACCTCCTGGTTATTCCACTAAACATTGGTTTCTGAACTCTTCATCAGTATTGTTGTTTCTTAATATGAACTTGTTTTCTTTGCATTATTTGAGATGAGAGTGCTGCATCTTTTTTTGTCATTTTGACCGTTTCTCATTTTCTGCAAATAAATATAAACTTTTCGCTTGGAATATCAGAGACATGTTGCAGTAGTCCATAGAATAAAAGAAGAATGTTCACTTTACTCAAACATAAACCTAGACATAAAGTAAAATCAGAAAAACGGATCGTTTTAAATGGTCTCTGAATCTTTTCCAGAGCTGTAAGATTGTTAATCCTGGTGCACTCTAAAACTCACCCGGTTATCTTTAATGAGTTGAATCCAGTTTTTAACTTTGGAAAATAATTTCCTTTGAGTGTTTTTAGGTGCTTATGAGCATTAAAAAACAAAAAAAAGATGGAAAAAATTTTATATTTGGAATTCACTGTTGACAGTTTAAGTTGTTACCCAAGTGTAGAAAAATCAAAAGATTCTTGACTTTCTTCTTAAGAAACCGATTTCTTGTTTAAAGCTGGCATTTAACAAACTGCTTACCAAACACTAAATGTCGTTATTATCGTATTTCCGCCAGGTGTCGTTACGCAGACAGGAAATAGCCGACCGCCTGAATGCCTGGACCATTTTCAATGATAAAAACAAAGAGTTCTGCGATTGGCTGACTCAGATGGAGAACAAGGTGTGCCACAGCGCAGATCTGAGCATCGAGGAAATGGTGGAGAAACTAAAAAAGGTATGAAGTCATGGCGATTTTATACCATTGCTGTTTGCACTTTTTTCATCAAAAGAACCTCAGATATGATACAGAAACCTTCGATTACGGTATCTTCATTAAAAACACACGAAGCCAAGTTGCAGGTAAATTTCTGAATATGTTAAGCAGATTAAATGAAAGGAACTTTAACAACTTTTATTCCTTAAAATTTTTTTCTGTTTGCAATGTGAAATTTTCTGAGGTCCTCCTGAAAAGTTGACCTGCTTTTGTAAAATGTAAACAGAATCAGTTCTAAATGTACAAACTGTTTATAATAACATAGTTTTGTTGCAAGTCTGATAAGTTTCCCTGTTGCAGCTGAAGAAAAGCACTGCAAAAACACAAAATCTTAACGAGTATTTTTGGTCTGATTTCTAGTGCAAACATCTCAGCAAATTTGACATAAAACAAATTTAACTTGAATGTAACTTTCTAGCAAAATATAGGAGCTTGTTTTAAGTAAATAATTCCTTAATATTGATATAAAAGTACGATTTCCACTGGTGCCGTTACCGAGCAACGCCAGCCAAGCCTTGCCCGTCGCCTAGCAACCCAGTTCTAGTTCCACTGGCAGATTAGTTTACTAATAAGACATTTTTTCCCATGTTACAAGTTAATTTATCTGGCAACACTAGAACTTTTTCATCAATATTAAGAAATTATTTACTTAAAACAAGCCTCTATATCTTACTGAAAAGTTACTTTTAGGATAATTTACCTTATTTCAAGTGTAGTGAGATTTTTGCACTAGAAACTAGACCAAAACATACTTGGTAAGATTTAGTGTTGAAGGTGTCTGACTTTTCCTGGAAGGCTTCTTATAGGTGCTGTTCAGAAACAGCACTTATCGTACACAGCTATTTGTGTTACTGATACGCGTTTTATTTTTAAAGTTAATGTTTAAAAAAATAGCTGAAGTTAATAGTCCGGAAATTACAGTGCAATATGATAAAATCAGGAACAAAAAGTGTTGTATTTTTTTGTGTGGCCGGACTATAGAGCGCACTGGGCTCTGAGCCGCTGGTATGTCTGCCGCTCTCGGTTTTCCACAAGGACGCAGGACCTGAATAAACCTGCTATTAAGGACGCAGCCCTGCGTCTCCAATGTCGAACCAGGGATTCGTTCACGCCGAGCTGACGTGCAGCGGCTATCAATCTGTACTGCCAGATCGATAGCCTTCAACTTAAAAGCTGCATCATATGAACTTCTTCATGTTGTTTCCATGATGAGTTTGAAAACATTTCCCCGTCGTGCCTGCTGCTAGCATAAATGAAAATTAGCACTTTCTTCTTTGATTTCTAATTTGGACTTCTAATGATTCACTTCCTGCTAAAGAGCCCCCTGGTGGTTGAAAAAAAATCCACAGAAAAGCCGCATGGTTCAAAGCGTGGGGGAAAAGAAGAGGCTTATAGTCCGAAAAATACGGTCGGTATCTGTTTTAAACCTGTCTGCATCAACATGGTGTTCATGTAGCTGTGCGGTCGTCCTGTGTCCACAGGACTGCATGGAGGAAATCAACCTGTTCAGTGAGAACAAGAGCCACCTGAAGCAGCTGGGAGAGCAGCTGCTGTTCGCCAGCGACCAGGCCAAGCAGACCCAGGTGCGCGGCTCGCTACAGGAAGTCAATCAGCGATGGAACAACCTCTTTCAGCACATAGAAGCCAGGTGAGAGCCGTCGCAGCATCTGCTCAGCGGGATTTGGGGTGTTTATATCCACTAAGCACTTCCCAAAACACTCTTTATGCCGTTATGTGAGCACTTTGCAGAGATAAATAGTAAGATGTTGGCAGGATTGCAAGTCAGATTGTGTTTGTGTGGCGACATGAATCAGATTCTTAAGTTCTGCTCTCAAAATGTACTTCATTATCCTGTCGCAGCAAACACTTTTCAGGGCAAAGCCACCTCTGCTGCAAAAAGCATAATTAAGTTCTGTGAAGCTTTAACTAGATTCTTGGAAGTAAACAATAGCTTCTAAGGGTTTCCATCCACCTGCTGTTGTAAGCCGTGCCTAGCAGCTGTCGGGAAAACATGGCCTCTCATGTATGGACTACAGAGGTTAAGCTCCTGTGTTGTTAAACTGTTGCTACCCCCGTCGAGCAGATGGGCAATCCTGTGGACAAGCAGGAGATACAAACCCCACGCACCCAGGCTTCCCCCTCTGCCAGAAGAAGGGGGTAGTTTGGGCTGTCGGAGGGCTCAGACAGGACCATATGTCCCCTGATGCGCTCTGACCGGGCCCACCTCCTGCAGCCCAGCGGTGTCAAACTCATTTTCGTTTTGGGCCAAATCCAGATCCTGAATGCTCTTACAGGGCCGGTTGTGTCAGAATGTATCGATAAAACCTGATCGCAAACTGTTAAAATATCAACGAATCCTTAAAATTAAATATTTTTGAGCATCTTTTCAATCCCTCCAGGATTTTATGATTCTTTTTGTGATTTTTCCAATAAAAATCAAAGTGTTTGTGTTACTAATTTGGAAATATTTACGATTATTTATGACAGAAAATGTGACTTTTACAACTCGCTGTATAGATTGTGGACTATAATCTGACACCAGCTAAGGCTGAGGCAGCTGTTTAGTACAAGTAAGAAAGTTTTTGAGAATTTTTCAGAAAAATCTGCAATAAACTCCCAATTACGTATTAGTGCAAAAAAAGTACAGAAATTTGTTGATTTTGTGTGAACTTCCATGATAATTCTCAAACTGGAGGGACTGATTGATATAATTTGGCAGTAAACAGATAAAAACTGCATTGATTTTACTGTTCAGGGTCAAAGTTTTTCCTTTTAGAAAAATGTTCCTTTAGGTCTCTGTGTTATTTCGCTGTATTACTTTTGCATGCTTCTTGCATGTGAAGAGCTCAAACAGGAAGGTGTTTACAGCAGTGTGTCCAGGCGGATGAGCTGCTCGGCTGTCTGCTCACTCGTTCCCATACACTCGCTCTTTCTGACTGAATACAGAAGTGATTCCATGGAAATAACACAGGGACGGCTCCTTTATTTACCATCATTCTCTCCCCGATAGTTTTATGCAGAAGAAGCTGATCCGGAGTGAAGTGAAGGCTGAAAACTTTGCTGTGCGGCGTTGGCTTTAACCGGTAGCGACGGATATTTACAAGCCACCTTCTTCTTAATTCAGAGTCGTTTGGTAATCCATGAAAACTTAAAAGCCCGTTATATTTGGAAGACAACAATGTTCATGGTGTTGCTTTATTTGCTTCTGAAATACGACTTTGTCTTTTCTAGCTGTCATGGTAACTCAAAGCAGAAGCAAGAGAGCAGCATTTCACTCATGCCGACATGACGTCAGCGCCGTACGCGCACAGAGCCCATTAACTAATAACGTCCGCCGGCAACCTGCATGTTTTAGTTCTCTCCCTGGTTTAACGCACCTGGATCCAATGATGGCTCATTAGATGGTCTAAGAAGATCACTGACATCCTGAAAAGGTTGTTGCTACCACCAGGGAGAGAACTACAACGTGCAGGATGCCGGGCCTCGAGGACCGACTTTGGGCACCCCTGGCTCCTCATTCAGTGTTGAAGTTTGGCCTCCATCCAGCAGAGGGCGCCGCTGTTCATCCGTAAGCGGAGCCGTTATATAGAAACAAAGATGGTGGAGATTTATCAGAATGGGAAGGAGTAAAGGGTTGAAACAAGAGTCCCGTTTGGATGTGAAATGCACATTAAGCCGCTCGGTTTTGAAATATAAACACTCGACAAGCTTTTTAAGTCATCACCGTAGCAACGCTCATTCAGCCGCGGTGCGTAGCGGAGCCTAGATTTAATATTTCTTCAAGAGCTACAGACGGTACTTCTGTATAAACGTTTTTCTGTTTGTTCATAAGAATGAAATGTTTCGCGTTTTATTTTTCTATTCAGCAACTTAAGTGGTTCCTGTTTTGTTATATTTTATAAGGTTTAATAATGTGAGAAAACCACAATGTCCAGTCATACAGCTAGTGCTAATGTTTTCTTAAATGAAGCATTTAGTGAAAGATTTAGCCCTTCATGTTATGGAAATATAGTTAATACAAGAGAAAACTTCAGTTTTTAAGAAAATGGCCTCTTATAAATGAATCGTTAGTCGATCGATGACATCAATCAACTTTAGATGAACTCATTAATCAAGTTGTGGCAGCAAATTTGAGCTCATCTTTCAATCAAAGCAAAGATATTTGGTTAAACAAGAATTACTTCATAATTAAATGGGGGGCAGCAGCTTTTTCAGGTTGGTTAATGAGTAAAATCATAATTTAAAAGCTGCTTTTTAAAGTGTACATAAAAAAATCAAAAACAGACCAGTATGTTTTCATTGCACTGTATGTTTTAACACTGAAAATTAAGTTCTTAGTCACATCAGCTTGGTTTATTATGGCAATAACTCTGAAATCCTGAAGGACCGTGTGGTAAATTTGCAGCTGAAGTTGGCAGACGATCCCACTTGAGGGAGAAGAAAGAAATAAGATTTGTTTCCATGACTCTTTTTAATTATGCTGTCTGCAGTTAATTTCGGTGGAAGCAATATAAATTGAACAAAGCAGATTTTTGCCGAACAGCTCCATAAATACAGTGAGAGGAATAAATGTCAGCTGGAGTTTTATCTCTTTGTAACTTCGGGCCCTCCTATGGTCAGCTGCACTTTGTTATCTCGGCTCTCAAGCCATATATCCTCATCCTCGGCTCTTTTCTGCTTCATTTTCTCCATCCATTCTGTTCATGTCCTCTTCCTGAGCGAGCCCCTGCCCGGGTTTTTCCGTCTTTGTCTGGTCTCCACATGAAGCTGCTGGCCTTTGTTAGGCTGTCAGAGGTGGAGAGGGAGGCGGAGGGAGAAAGAGGCTTGTTAGTTGAGCAGGATGGTTGCATCTAACAGTACTCCGACAACTTACTCTGGCTGTGTTGTGGATTAGATGCATCACTACGCCCCCCTAATCCTTCCTGTTAATAGTCATTAGTCCCATACATCATAAAACAACCACATGATTGCTGGGTTTCAGACACGTGACCCGGATGATGCACAAAATTCAGATGGGGGTTAGGAAGTGGATTTCTCCGGTTCAAAACAGAGCAGAATGGATCACAGCGAATACCTTAATGCCCTAAATGGGCTGGACCTGATGAGGCGTCTCGAGAAAATACACGTATATTTAGGATATGAGCCACATTGTCTCGGTAAAAAAAGACTTGTATAATGTTGAGGATTTACCCGGCATCGAGGCGATCGACATTACTAACTATCTGGAGCTGCAGACCTCATATCATACGACGAGCCAGAAGAAAGCTTTCAAAAGCCTGGAGAAAACATTCATTTAGTTTCAAGTTGGGTCAAATTTAGGATCGAAAGAAGCATTAAATGGCTGTCGACTTGTTTCTGCCGGGTGAGTAGCGAGTCGTGCTATTTTGAGTAATTAGTTATGATAACGATGCTATCGCTAACAACAAGTTAACTCATGTTATTTCTAAGTGTTTGGATCTACTTGTAAATAATTTATTTCTCTTCTGTAAACCCAAATTCATGCTGGAGTTGTACGTTAATGTTGAGTCGTTCTGCATCTCCGCAATGTAGGTCAAACATTCGGTTCTACAGAAACGCCATTGAAACATGGTTCAACCAAAAATAACATATCTTACCTTCATGTGAATGCTTGTCTTTCTCAGTAACTGTCCAATAAAATATATGAAAATACAATTTAAACCAGTGTTTCCCAACCGTGGTCCTCACGGCGCGCTGCCCTGCATGTTTTAGAAATGTCCCTGCTTTAATGCACCTCGTTCAGCTGATAGCAGTTCAGCAAAGACCTGCTAATTGAAATCACCTGTGCTGAAGCAGGGAAACGCCTAAAACATGCAGGGCAGTGCGCCGTGAGGACCAGGGTTGGGAAACGCCGGTTTAAACGATGCGACAGTGGAAACTCTGGCATTGTTAGTTTTCACACCTCCTGTTTTTAGCCGTAGATTGTTGATCCACTTTTCTCATAATGTTTTTTAAAATTAACTCCCCTGTGACCAACTACCTTCAAAACATGAAAATAACGTTTGTCGTTCTGTTTGTTGGGACGGTTGGAACCACCGTACAGGACTCAGACTTTAGGCACTTTGATGGCGCATCAACAGAAGTAAACGGGCTGCTTTGACCTCCTGACCCCCATCTGCGCTACGCGACGTCGGTCCGACGTCGCCTGAAACCCAACAATAAGTTTCTCAATTAAGTAGTATTACAAGGGTCAGAATTTAATTTGAAGCACTTTTTTATTGAAGTTGCTAAAATGCTTAGAAATTTTTAAAAACTCTTAACATGTCTTCATATTTGGTCCTTATTATTCACTTTGATGGATGTTTACTAAAACTCTGCAACTCTGACTTTGAAAATGTCAGAAAATGTCAGCTTTATTTTTTATTTACTGATCAGGAATGTCTGGACAACCCTGGAAAAATGTTTAATCTTCTTAAATAATTTTCTTGGTTGGGATTAGTTTGGGAAATTCCAATGTCTATTTAAACGCTGAGTCAATCTTTTACCACTACACAAATTTTACTTTATGATCCATTTAGCCCGCAGGAAATGACTAGACAAGGCCCGTCAATGTTGGTCTCTACAGGAGTCTTGCTGTCTTAATGAAGACACATTAGGACTGTGATGTCTTCATGTTCTTAGATCTGAAGCTCACATTACACGCAGAGGAAGTTGGGACTCTGCCGTTTGTTCTTCTGTCCGACGTTCTGCAGAAAGCGTCTCCCTGCCCGGCTGGACGTCCGCAGGAGAAAACGATCAAATGGGGGAATTAACTCAAACTCCAAAAACGGGGCACACTTCAGCCTTTTGAGCCTGCAGAGAGCTTTTATTGTCGTGTCCGTTGCCATGACAACAGCTAGTGTGGCGCTTTGTGTGCGTTAAAAGTGAAAGACACCAGAGAAGTTTTTATGTTTGCGAAGAGCTTTCTCCGTCTTTTTCACCAGTACATTATTTTTTCTTTTCTCTTCCCGTTCTTTCTCATTGTTTAGTTTTTTTTATTCTTTTTCTTTTTTTGTTATTCGGTTCTTTTTTGTTTTCCTACTCTGTTTTTTCCTTCACATTCTGTTTAGTCTTTTTTAATGTTTTCTCTTTCTCTTTCTTTCTTCCCTTCTTTCTCTGTTTCTTTTTCTTTCTTCCTTCCTTTCTTTCTTTCTGTCATTCTTTGATGTTATTTTATTGTATTTTCTTTCTTCCTCTTCATCTCTTTCTTTCCTTCCCATTTTTCCTTACTTCAGTTTCTACTGTTGACTCGTTTTTTCTTTGATCTTTACTTTCATGTCTTTTTCTTTTTTCTTTTTCAGTATTTTTCTCCTTTTCCTTGTTTCTGTTTTATTTATTAATTGTATTACTTTCTTTCTGGCGTAGTACTTTCTTAAAAATATTTCAAAATATTTTCATTTCCAGAAAAAGCATCAAATAATCAGATACTCTCTGAACAACTGTGTCTCTTTCTCCCTCTTATACATTAATAAATTACTCATGAATTGAGTTTTGGTAACTCAGTCAATAACCATTAAAGTTTAATGACGTTAGAAAGGTTTGTTGAGTGTTAAATACTGCTAACCGTCTCTCTTTCAACATCGTTTTAAGGGTGAGGAAGCTGAAGGAGACTCTGGTGACGGTGCAGCAGCTGGATAAGAACATGAGCAACCTTCGCTCCTGGCTTTCTCGCATCGAGGCCGAGCTTTCCCGGCCCATCACCTACAGCGTCTGTCATGAGAACGAGATCCAGAAGAGGCTCGCTGAACACCAGGTAAATTACTACTGCCATGTTGGTTGTATTTAACTTTTTGGATTTTGTTTCACTTCCTAAATATCTTATTTTCCTCACTTTCATTTCCCCCTTTGCGTCTTTAGTATTTAGTATTAAAATTTCTACATTTTCCCACATTTTGCTGCTTACTTCTTCTCTGTTTATCATGAATAATTCTCGTCTTTTGTTTGCTTAATGTTAGAAGATGTGGTGTTGTTGCTCATCAGCTTTATTCTTTAATCCACGTGTCAAACTCGAGGCTCGGGGGCCAAATTTGGCCCGCTGCAGCTATTTATGTGGCCCTCTAGACTCCAAGTTACATCAATAAGTCCTTCCAGTTTTCACAAATCTGCAAAATTCACACCAAATCAACAAATCCCCACGTTTTTTCTGATTTTTCTCAAAATGAACAAAAACATGCTGCTTCAGCCATACTTGATGTCAAGTCAGAGTCTGTGATCGATAAGGTGAGTAATAAAAAGACATACTTTAGCGCAAATATTGTAAAAATTTCCTACTAATATTTCTAAATTAGCATCACAAAATCCATGATTTTGATTGGAAAAAAAAACACAAAAAAACAATCTGGAAATCCTGAAGGAACTGATCAGTGTGAAAAGATGACCAATATTTAATTTTAAGAAGCACAAACAGCTATTCCTTTATTTTTTAACAGTTTAGTTGGTTTGATCAATACATTCTGGCACATCCAGCCGTTTAAGAACGTTCAGATGTTTGATACGGCCCAAAACGTAGCTGAGTTTGTAGCGAATCCCCGACTAAACGAAAGATTGTACACCCTCAAGAGAGTTCTTTTAATTATTTTATAAATATTTAGAAATGAGTATGTCTGTTGCCTTTCGTAATCAAAACTAGGAAGAACAATTTGAAAGAAATAATAAAAAAAATGACGGGTCACGTCAGCTTAAGAGTGCGGATAGGAGCGGCATAAACAAAAACCACTGGAATCGCCGCATTATTTCCGTCACTCTTGTGTTTCTTTACAAATAAACCAAATCAAATCTAAAACACAGTCTCTGAAATAAAAAAAATATATTTCAATATTAATAAATGTCCAGTGAAAAGTCCACAGTAATGCGCTTAAAAAATATGGATCCATGCTCACAAAAACAAAAAACAAGTAACGTTGGGGCCCAAATGGTCCTTCAGTCCAAAAAATAAAGAAAAAATGAGGATGGGTCTCACCGGGTCGGCGTTGTATTCCCACTCGGTCCCCTTCTCCAGGTCTGGAGCGTCCTTCGGATAAGTCGCTCCAGGTGTCGGGCCGGTCCTTTTCCCCTGTGGCCCGTATTTTAAATCCCGAAGTCTTTTTAATTCCTTCTGTGTTGGGGAAAGTTTCTCCCAACACTCCAAGTTAATTCCTCCCCGGTCAAAACTCTGCAGCTCCCCGGTCCGTCTTTCGGCGTCTCCTCTCACCGTTCACCTGCTTCACCCCCTTCCTGTGTGTCTCTTGTTTTTATGGACTTTTATACACAAAATAAATACATACAAGACGTCCTTGTTCATATACTAATACAAACAATTTATTTGTATTTTATAAATTTATGTTTTATTCTCTGTGGTTAACCTTTTTTTTTTTCACAGGATACTTTATTTTATTGTGATGTCACAACTTCGCTGCTTTAATCCGTGAGTTCTGCAGACTGACGGTTTGGCGTCTGTGCAGGACCTGCAGAGGGACATGGAGCAGCACACTGAAGGCGTAGCGTCCGTCCTCAGCCTGTGCGACGTTCTGCTGCAGGACGAGGACGCAGCAGGCGGTTCCGAGGCGGAGAGCGACTCCCTGCAGGAAACCAGCCGCAGCCTGGACCAACGCTGGAGAACCATCTGCGCTCTGGCTCTGGACAGAAGACTCAGGTTGGTGCAGCTACTTAAGGTGCATTCACACCAAACTTTTTAGTCTGCTTTAATCCAACAGTAGTTTGTTTGCTAGAAAGTCCGGTTTGTTTGGGGAGGTTTGAGTTTGTAATCGAATTCTGATCCGATTAAAAACCTCGGTCTCAGTTGGTTGACGTGAACTCTGGTGAGGTTCGAATAAATATGTGATCGGAGACCGCTCCAAAAGCTTGAAGCAGGGAATTCTGGGTAAATGAAACCAAAACAAAGAGTGTGAGTCTAGTTCTAGAGGGAGAAATGACTTGTGGTCTTTTACTAAAGATAGAAGAGAAATCCCGCAACCTCTAAAATCTGACACCTCTCTGTTTCTGTTTACACTCTGCGAAAAAGAAAGTTGTACTCAGTGTATTCTTCTGGGGTTTTTGCATTGTTTACTTTAGCAGTTCTTGGTGCAGCGCCCCCGCAGGTGAGGAGAGGAACAGCTTTTTAGTTTGGTCCATTTGACTCAGAGTGAAAACGAACCGCAGCAGCTGAAAATGTAATAAACTATCGGGTGTAAAAACTCTCTTCATCTTTGTACTGAATAACTTTCATTCAGGTTAAAGGCTTTTGTTGTTTTTAGCGAAGATTTTAATTTGTTCTTAAGACGCTCGTACAGGAAGCATGAACAGCATAACTCTTTCATGAGTAAAGAGCATGTAAGCGAGCTGCCTGTTCAACCTTGCAGACATTTTCAGGTTTTTCAGGTTACATATTTTCAGCATAATTCATGCGAACCAAAATTTCCAGCCACAATAAACACTATAACTTCAACATGATGTGCTCTTGCAGAATCGAGGAAACTTGGACTCTGTGGTGCAAGTTCCTCAACGACTACTCCCGCTTCGATGATTGGCTCAAGATGGCTGAGCGAACTGCGGCCAACCCAAACTCTGCAGATGTCCTCTACTCTGCAGCCAAGGAAGAGCTGAAGAAGTTTGAGGTCGGCTGATTTTACTGTTAATTTCTGTTGTTTTAGGAAATGACACATTTCTCTCCGTTGTAATAGTGCTCATTAAGATTTAGAAGTTGCCCCTTTTTTGTTAAAAAATTGTAAAAAATCTTATTACTGTGGAACTTTATATATGATTTAATCCATCCATCCATTTTCTGTTCACCCTTCGTCCCTTAATGGGGTCGGGAGGGTTGCTGGTGCCCATCTCCAGCTACGTTCCGGGTGAGGCGGGGTCACCCTGGACAGGTCAACAGTCTGTCGCAGGGCAACACAGAGACACACAGGACAAACAACCACGCACTCACACACTCACACCTAGGGAGAATTTGGAGAGGCCAATCAACCTGACAGTCATGTTTTTGGACTGTGGGAGGAAGCCGGAGAACCCGGAGA